>VMDR010004093.1:50447-64103 GCA_007922815.1 Macrotus californicus | reverse complement strand
CAACTCTTGTGCTGTTGTTATTTGAAGAAACTGACCAGGTGGCCTTACAGAGCATCTTTTAGTCTGGGATTTGCTAAATGCATCCAGGTGTTATTTTAAATTTTCTGCTATACCCAGTATTCTTTAAAAAATTAGTGGTTACATCTACAGAAAGGCTGACTAATAAAGTTTTCAATATTTTATTTGGCAAAAATATTTCATAATGTTTTGTGTCCTAAAGAACTTTATAATGTCTGATTGAATTTCTTTTTTCAATGTTAACAGCTGGAGATGAACTCAAGGTGAGTTAGGGTTAGACTTGGGGCTACAATGTATAACACGGTAACTTGAAAATATTATCATTCCTTTTGCAATCATAAGCTTGAAAACAGTCCTCTTAAAAAGAGAATTTTTAATTCAATTATTTGATTACCCTGGGTACAGTTCAAACAGAAAGACAGCAGAAAAATGTAAAAATATTTTATTCTTTCCCTTTATTTGGTTGCCTTAGGTACAGTTCAAACAGAAAGATAGGATAAAAATGTAAAAACATTTTATTCTTTCCCTAAATATGTTGTCAGATAATGAGCTTCCAAAGGTAAGAATGAGGTAAGTATCTTTATGAAATCATGCATTTAAATATATTAGATATGTCATCAATATTGGTTCTCGAATTATCCCACCTTTGGCCAGTGGCAACTTTCTCAATTTGGCCAATTTAGCTCCTAAGTCTCCTTGACACGTTACTAAGAGTCTTTGACAGCTTCCTTGCTTTCTGACGAGATACTCCAGGTTCTCATAACTTTCCTGCTCCAGGCCTGGACTCAGCCACTTCCGATGGATTGTAGTTTGTTTTCCTGGTAAATGGTGTTCAGACACCACACTGCTGAGCCAAGAGAATTCTGCTCATTGCCCATTGCCATTGTGTCTGTGCCCCACCCCTCCGACCAGGTCTCCTTAATGAACATAGCTGGAAAATAATGTTTTAGATAAATATATCTCATGACTTGATACTGATGCTTCTAATTCAAGTCTGTAGTTAATAGAATTTCTACTTAGCTTCATTGCCTTCACATCTGTATCATTTTTCCTCACATTGAAACCTTGGCTCTCAATGACACCAGTGGGAATATTCATTTTCTTTATCCTTCAATGCACACAACAGTCTTGGAAGAATAGTATCAACTAAAAATATATTGTAATTCTTTTTGTCCTTAAAGTATAGAATTTAAAATTTAGTCATATTACTTTTTAGAAATAACTTGTAATAATTTCTCTCTGTGTAGTTATTGCTTTTTTTAGTCCTAATCATTTAGATGGTAATTATCTAATTTATTGTGTATGGATCATCGGCTTTGTACTGAACCTTGGGTGTATTGGAGGTGGAAGAGGGCATAAGGGGGATAAATGGTAATGGAAAAAATACAATGAAAAATAATAATAATTTCAAAATTTCTCTGTGTAAGGGCATCCTCAGTCTTAAGGGAAACCCAATAGCTGAGTCCTGCCTCTCATGGGGCATTTTCCAGTGCTTCTACCAAGACACTAAAACTTCACCAGGTATGAGTTACCAATAATTTTACATTAATTTATGGTTCCACATTTCCTCACCTTCGAGTACAAATTCAAGGTCTCAACTCTCAAGGCAATTCTTTCCTCCCACAGTGTGAACCCTTGTCTTCCAGGCTTACAAGCAAAGATGTTCCTACTGAGAGGTAACAGCAGTGACCTCACAGCCTCTCCACTGGGCAGGGAGCCTGCTATCACCTCTTGGGTACACCCTGGAGCATCTTCTCGAACCTGTAGATCCTAAGGTGAGTTTCTACCTTGGAATGCCCCTCTCACCATGACTGCTTTGCATACTCTCTTCATTTGGCTAACTGTAGTTTTATTTTTATTATAACACTGGTTATAGATGTTTTAATATTGGAAAATAGTTAGGCTGACATGTCTATCGATTTTAAGTAGTGGCGGTGCTCTTGCATCCAAGCCCACAGCCTGGGCCAGACATCTCAGGCACTGAACTTGTCCAGGTATGTTCACACGGTCCAGAAAATCCAGGAGGAATTTGATAGTATTTGTAAACATCAGAAAAATGGGCTGAAATTTTCACCTGGACACTTGTGTTCGTGTAGACATGCATCCAGTTTAATATCTGCTACTCACTTCAAAAAAATGTTTAAACATTTGATCTCATCAAATGTAGTATTTTGACCTTAAGTATGATACGTAGGCTCTCAGTGACTCGATGCATCCTAGACTATGTGATTTTAACAGATAAATGAACACAGTGAAGCCTAATAGATCCTTCAGGCTTGAATGCTCATTCCCTGGGTACGTGTCAAACACTGTGGAGGGCACTGTCCCTTCTGGTTCAGTATCCACTCAGTCATTGTTGAGGGAAACTCCAGAGCACCTCAAGTGCCACATTTGCATTTTAGTTACCAGGTTCCTCAAACGCAGCCCCCACCTCTTTTAAAAGTTTAATTTTTAAAAAGAGAATGAATTGTATACTTTCAACACTTTCTTCTTTAATGTCTTAAATGTATCTTAACATGATTTTTAAAACCTATTTAAAAATTAAATTTATCCCTTGGCATTCAGATTTGTAGGCTAAAGAGAACAAACTTTTACAAATGGAACACTTTTAAATAAATCATAATTAATTAACTGTGCAAATATATCAAATAAATTTGGATACATAGATGACTAATTGCAGTTAAGAAAGGTTAGAAATTGTACTACTATTTTTTAATTCGCTTAATAGAATATTATAATTGGGGTTGCTTTGATCACGGGGCATGTCAGAGACAATAATTTTTCAGGCTTGGTTGATTTTAAAATCATATGGTTATGAGTATTAGCAGCTTGACACAGAATGTGGTGCTGTCCACAAAGTTAAAAGAAATTATTTTTGTCATAATAAGCGATATTAATTGAATTAGTTGTGTATAGTTTTTATTTGAAAATGAAAGCAGAATGGCAGTTGATAGATCTAGTTCCTAAAAACAAGAAAAAAGGATTCTTTGATATTTTAATTCCATAGAAAAAAATTTTGCCTCTTTAGGTTTTATTATTTCACATGTCCTAGAATTTTTAAACCCTCAATAACTCCCGTATTCCTTCCGCCAGTGTCATGGGGGCTCGGTGACAGGTTGGGAGCGGCCTCACCTGGAGTTAACTCTCATGTATTTGCTCCTGGTCATTGCAGTGGCCCCCCCACTTGGCCTTCTGGCTTCCAGGCTCCCTCCCACAAGGCCATCTCCACCCTGACACCAAGTTCATCTTCTGATGCAACAATCTGGGGCCTGTGTTTCCTGCTTTTTAAGGCTCATCTTCCTTCACAGCATGGCAGCGCTAAACATGGGCCATTTCCAGCCAACAGATGTTTGCTTGGGCTCATACTGCGATTATCGGTCTTGTTTTTGTTTTAATTTAAATTTGACTCCAAATTTAAAACTAAGGAAATTTCATATAAAATGCTTACAATCTGACTTTTCTTCAAAAATTAAAAAGCCAATAATGTCAGTCAACATTCCTTCTAGAGGTGAGCAGAGGCTGCCCCCTGCAGATGAGGTGGGTCCCTGCAGACACCTCAGGCCCCCTACCCACCAACATTAACCACCTAAAACCTCAGTCTATCCCTGAATGCTCAGACCCACTCTATTATTTTCTTACAAGGCTGTATGTAGTAGGTTGAATGGTGACCTGCAAAAGAGATGTCCAACCGGAACATCGGAATGTAACTTTATTTGGTATGAGGGCCTTTGTATATATAATAAAGGTAAATATCTTGAGATAAGCTCATTCTAGATTAGAATGGGCCTTAAATATGATGGCATATGTCTCATAAGAAACAGAAAAGGAGAAGACAGAGAGACAGAGAGAAGAAGCCACATGAGGACAGAGGCAGAGATGGGAAGTATGCAGCCCCAAGCCAAGGAACATCAAGGGTCTGGCAGCCACCAAGAAGGGACAAGAGTGGCACGGAAGGGATTCTCCCTCAGAGTTTCCAGAATGAATCAACCCTGCAGATATTTTTATTTTGGACTTCTGACTACAAGACTGTGAGACAATACATGTCTGTTGTCTTAAGCTGCCAATTTTGTGGTAGTTTTTTAGAGTAGCCCTAGGAAACTAATGGACACCACCAGTGATCCAGCCCCTGACTGCCATCTAGTCCCCTCTCCTGTCTGTCCTGCCTTCACCTTCACCTCTGTGTACACGCTTGCAGCTCCCCCAGGTCCATGTGGTTTTGTGACTCTGTGTTCACATCTGCTGTGCCCTCTGCCTGGAAAACTCTTACACGTCTGTTTTCTTGACTGAAGGCAAACTCCTAGGAAAATCCCTTATCTCCCAAACTGAGCAGATTGCTGCCCCCTAGTGGCAAACTGTACCTTCAACTACAACACCTCTTAAGTACTTACCATATCAGGCAGAAATTATTTCAGGGTAGGAAATCTTTTAAAGGCTGTCATATTTGAACTAATCCTTGAAGGTGTTAAGTTTATAAGCCATGTAATGATTAACTTCATATGTCAACTAGACTAAGCTAGGATGCCCAATGGCTTGGTCAAACACTGGTCTAGATGCTGCTGTGAAGGTATTTGTGAGTAACATTTAAATCACTGGTCTCCAAGTAAAAGTCTGTAATGTGGGTGGGCCCCCTTCTATCTGTTGAAAGCATCAAGAGCAAAGACTGAGGTCTCCCAAAGTAGGAAGAATTCTTCTCAAGACTGAAACAAGGAGAGCCAATACATGGCTCTCCCACCACTTGTGATGAGGGCTGGCCAGGGGGTCCCTGGCCAGAAGAAATGTGTATTGTTTTGGGAATGGATTGTAATTCCTTCCTTATCTCCTTTTGAGAGTGGCTTCTTGTCCTGTGACTTCTTCTTGACCTTTTCTTTCTGCACAGACACATTGATGTAATGTAGTTGAGTCGTGTGTGGGATATGTGCCTCCTTTGTCTGGGACCCCTTATAATGAGCCTCAGACTGGAGGAGGTACTGTCTCTCTTGCACCAATCTGCCACCATCAGTGCACTCCCTGTAATATGAGTAATAAATGGCATGTGCACAACTGCTAGTCCTCCAGGTAGTCTTTTTGGAATATCACGAACACTTTAGAAGGTCCCCAGTTTGGATCTCCTGTGTTACACAAGGAAATCCAGCCTGAGTCTCCAGCCTGCCAGCCTGACAAATCATAAGCTTGCCAGCTCCCATAGTCTCATGACACAATTCCTTAAAATAAATGAATAAGTCTGCGTGTGAGTGTGTGTGTGCATCCTATTGGTTCTATTTCTCGGGAGAACCCCAACTAATACAAGGCAGAAAAGAGAAGGAAGAACATTCCAGAAAGCAGAAACAAAATGCATACAGGTGTGGTCAGCTCAGAGGGTATGCTGAAACCTGGGAAGAGACAAAGCTAGAGTGGAAGCTCAGGGCTAGCCTCTTATAAGAGTCATTTCCGTTCTGTGCTTTAGAAAGAAAGGCAGCCCCTCTGGGTGCCGACTTGGAGAGACTCTGAACAAAAAATGGATCAGTTACAGTTGGGAACTATAGCTATGGTGGCAGCACAGATTCACCTGACACTTCAGTTGGCTGAAAGAGTTGAGTCACGTGGAGAGGGATGTAGGAATTGAACTGGGCATCAAAAGTAACAATAGACCAATACACTCATTTTCAACACAGTTCTAGATGTTAATTGCTCTTGCTGAAGATCCTTCTTTTGAAAAGCTCTCCAACATGAATTCAGAGCAATTATTTTGTTTTCTCCTCTTGGCCAAAAGAAATGTTAAAAATATGTCAATGGAAAAAATAAATTTTGGTTTTAAATTATGTACCAGTAACAAGGCATTTCTTCAGGACAATCATCCTATTAAATTGTATTCTTCCACTGGGAAAATGAATGAACTTTTTTAAAAGTATAAACTTTTAAACTTCAGCATAAAATCTACACTCTCTCAAGAGCTATGTTGTCAGGGAGGTAGGACAGAGGAGTACTAGCTGACTGATCCTATCGTTACATGTGACAGATCGCAGCCTAAGGGCTGCAGTCATTCGGAATCATATTTTTTCTTTATTGGCTCAAGTTAATTATCCAGGCCATCATAAAATGCACTTAGCTCCGGACGCCAATCAAAACAGAATCATCCGTGCACATAGGGAAGTTGTCATCAGCGGTTTGGGAAATGCATTTTTGCATCTCTCTTAAAAGTAACATGGTCAGACAGGCAGACCACAGGCCAGGGGGTCAGGCACCATGCGCTTGCAGCTCAGCCATGACATTTGCTAACTAGGAGATCTTAAGAGAGTTACTGAGGCTCTTGGTCTCCCCATACACCCTCCTCGCCTATACAACGGGTTTTCTACCATCCTCATAGGTCTGCAGGATTAAGTGTCTTAATGCATGGAATGCCTGGCATCTGGTAGCCCTCAGGAAACACATTCTCCAGGGTGCTGGAGAGTGATTATACCCTCCGTATTAGCGCATCGGGCCCTGTTGTCTAGGACCCACCCTCCTGGAGTAGGCTCTTTGGAGATACTTTTTGCTAATTCTTTCATCTGTCTCCACCATAGAGCCAAAGTATGGAAACAGAAGTGAGTGTTGTAATGGGATAGCCTGTGGACTTGAACACCTGGTCTCTGGTCCTGTTTCTCCACTAAACAGCAATATGACTTCAGATTAGTCCTTAAAATGAGAACACCGCTTACATCAAGCCTAAGATTTCCTTCAGTTCTAGAGTACTACGATTCTAAGCAATTTTGATTCAAAGTATGAGGCTCTGCAAACCATCTCTGAAAAAATATCGCGCACAGAGTATTTTTGCGTGTATATGTCCTGTGTTGTGGGATGATGGCAATGATGATGACCATGAACAGGCTTGTCCCACTTTGCCAGCTTCTTCTTTACTGTTTATTGAGTAGTTGCAGAAATCGAGTCATGGTACCAAGCAAACATATCTTTTTTTCTGTGCTTAGAATTCTTTGTTCCATTTTTTAAGAAAATTTTATATTGTTTTGGTTCAGCTTCCTACTGGCTCTTTGTCAACAAAATAAATCTGCAAAGTTGTCATGGGGCAAATATTGATAGTGGAGCAGAGTAACAACAAACTGCACGTGAGAAGACAAGGGAAGAGAGAATCGTTTCATCCCAGGAGACAGACACTGCTGGACCTGTCGAGTGACATTGGCACCCTTCAGTACAAATATGCAGGGCTTTCTGCAGCTCACCTGTTCATATCTGGTGGTTTTAATGTAAAAACAAAATAATAAACCTTTGTTTGAGCTTTCTGTCCTTCTGAACTCTGACCAGATTGTCCCCACGGTTCGGCAAGCTTCTTGTAAGTTGCTAGCGGGCTTCAAAGTAAACCTTCCAACTTGTCTAAGTGGATCCTGACAACAGAATATTTCAATAGATGCTCATTTGCTTTCTTACTCGTTACCAGAAAATTCATGGCTGTTACAAGAAATATTTATTTATAGGAAGCTTGATTTATCTTATTTCACCCCTCCTCTCTCTATTAAATCAAAAGGATGTTATTCATTGCTTGATTCCAGAAACTTCCCCTGCGGCACATGGGGGATTAGCAAGCATGCATCGAGAAAGAGCAGCAGGAAATGATGGTTTGGAAGTGCTCTCCTCATCACAAATATGTGTCTTCAATATTTAGTTGTTGTGGCAGGAAAACGGCAACAAATACATGAACTGTAAACCATCTGGCTTGAAATATGTTCAAATATAAATGTTCATCCTGAAAAATGAAATCTATGGAATTCTGGCATCCACTTTGACTTTTGAGATATGAACAGCTTGGGTATGCAAAGAAGGGATTTCCAGACTAGCCTTCTTCATCTTCAAATTCTCCTGAATTCAAAAGTTAAATGATTCACTGCCTAGCTAGGAAAACTTCCCTCTCACTTTTCAACTTTAAGGAAAAACACGGACTGTTTGAAAATCCCACAACGGCGTCTGTGTAGAGATTTGTACAGAACTGCCTTAGCGTTTTAAAGAAGCAGAGAAATGAATGCAGTTCCGTGCTGATTACTTAACACTGACGAGGTTCCAACACATGCCGACACACTACAGAACCTAAAGGGCATGACAATTCCAACTTCCACCAGATTCCTAAACCAAAAAGTTAAAACTGGCCAAGCGGGAGACTTGAGCTGTGCCACTTAGTTGGGAGAAAAAAATGGTGAATGGGTCCCTCTGTCCTCTGTGGACTGTGTTCGTCAGGTGACAGTGTGCATGCGCTGCTGAAGCAGCTCTCCAAATGACTGGGAGAAGAGTTTCAGTGACTTGCTGAATGTGTTGCAAACATACACAACATGAGGAAGGAGAAGGTGAGAGAACAGAAACAGGACAAAGCCCCGAAGCCCTCTGGGCTGAGCAGACTGGACCAGAAGTTACCACAGGAAGAGGGCTGGAGGCAGGAGTGTGTTTTGTGTGCTCTTTGACGTTCTGGGAGCTTATTCAAGCGACTGTTTGAGAGACACAGACCCCCAAACTTATTTTCCCCCTTCTCTTCTCCACACTATATGATTTTTGACCAAGCTCGATCCACTTCTAGACAGAATTCTCCCGAAACGCCATCTCTCACCTAGATGCCTTTGTGTTTCCGCAACCCCAGGAGTACACAGCCTCTGCCCCTCCAGGACGCACTCACCTTTAAGAGGTTCATCCCTTGTTGCATTGGCACCTGTCGCCTCCCTACTACAGTGTAAGCAACTGAGTGATGGAGCGCAGGCCTCTGACACGCACGGCGCCTAGCATCGTGGGAGGCCTGCAGTGGTCTCCGTGGGCATTCATTTCAAAATATAAAAGTGGGATAAATAAAAGAATGATGCCAAAGGTGGGGGAAAAGCATGAACTGGATCAGGTAAACTAGCCATTTAAAAATGGTACTAAGAGAGCACAATGTTTCCTGAAATAAAAATACTTAATTCAGCAAAAGGTAGAGTATTGGTGACTTGCTTAATTCAATTTTGTTTGAAAACCAAATATATTGTAATGTATGAACTTTCTTACCTTTTGTGCTTTATTCTGATTTTCTTTTTAAAAATGAAATTTATCAAACATATGATTTATCTAATATCAATACACAATTATCACAGCAAATGCTCCTCGAAAGAGCCAAATTAAGAGTTTGACATTATATTTCCTTGTATTTTTTTTCTCTATTTTATTCATCTCTTTTCAACTTAATAAGTAGATGTATATAAATGCTTTTAGGAACAGGAATACCCCATGTTCAGTGCTTAGAAGAGGAAAATTTGGCAATGTTCTTTTTATACTCCAGGAACTCTACTCTATCCACAGGGAACTTGATTTTAGTATGCAGCAGCCAGCCGTGCTAGATGATCAATTTTGCCCTTGAGGATCAAACTGTTTCTTTGTTGGGTCAACTGTTTAACAAAGAAACTAAAGAAAATGAAAAATATAAGAGAGCAAATCCAGTCCAGGACTATCGTGTGGGCAAGGCAGAGTTTGTATTCACATGTATAAAAAATTAGCTTGTCTTTATCATCTTTGATCTGTTTCCCTCCTTTTTCATTATAGAAAACTGGTTATTGCTGATCTTTACAAGGGAAAAAGCCCACATGTCTTTTGTATGTTTGCTGGAAAAGCCAATGTATATAACCATTTAATTAGATAGACCACCCAACATGGAAACAAGCAACACAAACTTCACTTCATTTGCTCTGAGAAGTAAAGTAGGCACTACGTATTAGCAATGAAAGCGATTAGGTGAGACTACATCAAATTCTGAGTATTTGTGTCACTTTAGTAGATCTCGTAGCACTTCCTTCTCTTTAGGTACAATCCCATTAACTCGACCCAATCCAAATAGTCTTCATTGAAAACTCTGATCTGTACAGATCCTTTCACTGCAGTAAAAACTGAGGCAGACATTTAGGGCACGATAGACTTTCCCAAACTTTCGCCAGGTAAACTAAAAATAATGAGAGTAATCACATTGCCTTATTTATCAAAACTGAGAACTTTGGGGAAGGAGCTCAGAGGCTGAGCTGAGTTGGACTTGGGTATGTGATACAATATAATATCTTGAGTCTTATGAAGTCTGATTCCAATGTTATCAACCAACCAGTGATGTTATCGAATGATCCCTATACATGAAAATTAAAAAGTTGAAAAGTAAAGGTATGTCTATCAATTGCACAGAAGCATTGAGCTCTGGATGAACTTGAGTATAATTTGAAGTTCACATATTTTTATATGAGTGAACTAAATGTCACGGCAAGTCCTACAAAAATAAACCCTATGAAGAACAATGCTGAAGTCAAGTCATGGCTTAAGCTCTCATAATATGACAATGAGCCATTACCATACATTATAAATGAATAATAGCTATCGTTTAACACAAGGTACCTTTCCATATTCAAAAGAAGAATGAACACATCTTAGAAATAAGAATGTAGCATGAAAGATGTGTTTTTAAACCTAAACCTTTAAATTTTGTTTTTACTACCAGAAATATTCTCAGCAATTAACAACAAAAAAAAAAATGTGACCACGCATTATTATTCAGCAACGTATGCCTCTCATTTGTAACGCTGTGTGAAGTGTGCAGAAGGCTAGAAAATTCCAGCTCTTCCTCACACTCGTTGAATCTAAAATAGACAAGATAGTAAAAAATTCTAGGTGTATTCTCTCTGAATTAATTTTTATACCCCAACTGAATAAGGTCTCTAAGATATGTAAATCCTAAGCACTTCAGAAATAACAAATCATTTCAGAAGATTATTGGCTTACAGAAATGACTATGAAGGCTTATATTACTCACTGCTAAAGAAGCAACTGAAGGTATTTCACTAGTTGCACTCTAACTTCAGGTTAATGCTGCCAGAATACCTCTCTTTTTATATATTTCTAGAGGGGGAGATTTCTTTCAAAAGATTTATTTTCCTAAAGAGAAGAAAACCTGCTAAATTTTTATTGGCAAACCTAGGACTTCTCCTACAGGGGCACCATCTCATGAGTGAGTATATGTGGGTGTGTTTATAAGCATCTGGGTGCACGAGCGTGTGTGTTAAGGGAACTGGAGGCAAAGGAGAAACAGGATTGGCTCTATGAGGTAGACAGAATTAGCCCCGTTAAACCAACGTGAAAACTAAGGCTCAAAAGAAGTGAGACAGGACTGGATGATAAGTAGAAAGCTTACCTCTTTATCAAAGTGTTTAACCTGTGCGACCAAAGTTCAGGATGGTTAGACACATCCTGATGTGTTAAACTAGGTGTGTTAAAGTGGAATTTGTCCTAATCGAGTATGGGAAGATGGTAGACATGGAGACATCTGCCTTGAATGAAGAGTATAACTCCCAAGAGCAAGGGGCACACCATAACACACAGAGCCCCATGAGGAAGCAGTGGGGTCAATCAGAAGGCTGAAGGAGCCGTCAGGGGCAAGGATGGGCTAGAGCCTTCATTGTGGTGTTTGCAGAAAAGAATGAGCAAGACAGGGTGGGCAAGCTGATCAAACTTTGGATTGAACAATGTGAAGAATTTTAATAGACTCTGAGCTGGAGGGTGGTCCCTAGTTGCCCAGTACCCAGCCCTGGAATGAGGTAGCCCAGAGAGGATGTTGAACTGGTAAGAACTCGGTCAAGGAAGTGATTGAGGCCGTGCACTCTGGATTGGTTTGTTGGCCCATCATGCAAGCTATTTGCCACTACTAGGAATTAGCTCATCCTGAGAGAGGCAGTCCCCATCCTACGTCAGCAAGGGCCCCAAGGCATTAAAGACATCTTTTTATATAAGAAATAGAAAGCATGATTTGTATAATAGAATAAATTTATGTTTGTATAATTCATTGGCATTATGTAGAAATTAATAGCATATTCAATCATACATAACAACATTAATAAATTAAACGAACTGAATTTCTATGATTTAAATATGTCCAATTTATAGGAATGAAATTAATATCTGTATATTAACTATGTTTGATGCACAAATCCATACGTTAATACTTCATAAAATACACAGTATAAGGTCATGTTTAAAAATAAAGATGCGCAGGTCAGAGAGAACTGAATTCAAGTCCTGACCACTTCTACTACCAATTACTCCATCAGGCCTACTTCCACACGTGTATAATGGAACCCTACCCCACAGAGTTAATGTATGATTTAATTGGACAATACTAGAAAGTTCTAAACCTAGTACCTGGATTATTTATTTAAGGTTTAAGATGATGATTATCACTTAGGTCAATAAATTATTATTATTTTTACCAGAGTTTTAAAATTTTTCAGTTCTTTTAGAACAACTAAATAGATTTACCATAGGACGACAAAGAAAGCTTAGGGAATCATTCAAATCTCCTCCCATTTTCATCTTAACTGGCTGAAAATGTTCAATAAAATACTTGGGCCAGGACTAGCCAGAAACATTGCTTCAACTGGGGCCACTTTGCCAGCCAGGACTGTTGTAGTAGTTGTAGTTACCAGCAATGACACACCCAACCAGAGAATGGCCAGGATCACACGCAGCCCCTCCTGGGATCACTGAGCATGAAAGAATATTCTCATTCACCTCATGGGTACACCAAGTGGGATTAGGAAAAATTGGTTTATTTCATTAAATCCACAAATATAATCTACTTCATTTTTTATAGTCACACTTTTAGATTTATGAGAGTTCTCCTGTATATAATTGTTTAAAAGATCTTTTTCCTTGTTCTTTACCATGTTCCAAAAGATTGCCCTATTCATATTTATTTACATGCCATTCTATATCTTTTAAAAGAGATTTTTTTAAGGTGGGGAGAAGTAAAGAAGAGAAAATAAACAAAGTAGAGAAAGCTCTTGTGAAGTGTTTTGCTGTATCCAACCTTCAGCAGTCAGGTTATTTCTCAAATTTACATAAAGACTTATTATCATCTTGACTGCAATCATGTAGAAAATGAATGGGGTATAAAGTACATGAGGATAATTTAATAAAAATGAGCTTTCTTTTCTTATGAGATCTTTGAAGAAAGGAATCATTAGACAGAGACTTGCCTTGTATTCAACCAGGTCATGAGGCATGTCAGCTCAGTGATGTGCATTTGGCAAGAAGTCCTTAATTAGAAATTCCTCGAGAGCTGCTCCCAGTAGGTGCTTCCTAAGACAAAAAGACAAAATAATTTAGCAGAGGAGCCCTTACTAAGCATATAACTCAGGTGACTGAAAGAAATAATTTGCCAAAAGCAAAAGAGCAAAGCTGTCGTGATGAGGTGCTGGATTTTGAATGAGAGTCTCTCTGGCATATTAGTAGTAAGTTTTATTTCTGTTATTCCACTTTAAATATATGCATTGAATAGTCTTTGATTTTTAGGATAGCTTGTATAGGGATGCAAAATAGCTTCATGTATTACTCTGGTTAAAAGACTAAAACTTGTTGGAAAACATTCAGTAGATATGTGTTTAATTTACCCTTGCATAATCATGTAAAGTTGTTTTCCGACTGAGTTTATTTTTAATTATTTTTAAAGTCAAGTAGTTTGTTTTTGCATAATGTATGAATGTTCCTCTAAATCAAATGAAGTCTTTGAATTAGACTATGAAATTGGAGTTTTTCTAGAGCACTTTCTGAGTCGTTTTTAAAGAGTCCCTCCTCCTTCTTGGCATCGTTGATGGAAAACATTATAGTGATGTTGATTAGGAAGGTTTC
>VMDR010004093.1:0-50347 GCA_007922815.1 Macrotus californicus | reverse complement strand
CTTTTACACACGAGTTATTCTGGGTGTAAGTAGAATTGTGACTACATGTTATCATTTCAGAAAACCAAATGCATTCTGTTTTCCCAGTTTCCTTGTTTTCACGGTATCTTGTTCTCATATCTTTACATGTGAACAGTCGACACTGGCCTGGGCGAGAGCCTCTGCAGTCTGCCTGAATTTTAACTGCATGCTGATTCTATTACCAATCAGCCGAAACTTCCTTTCATTCATAAGAGGAGCAAGTATTGTGAGTATTAAATTATTTGACATAATTTTAGTTGTTATGACTAATATATGTGCCATAGACAACAGAGATGTACTTTACTGTGAAACTTCCGATAATCTTGTTTGGATTTTGTTTCTTTGTAAAAGAGCACAATGGCTAAAACTCAGGGGAAAATCAGGAATCGGTACATCTGACTTGACTTGTGTTTTTGCCACCAACTCACTGCATGACATTGGACCATAGCTCACATTCTCCCTGATGTATTTGCTCCATCTGAAAAAGTAGGGCTAATAAAATTGACCTGACTCACAAACATGGCAGTGTTATAACAGCTTGAACTATTACCATTTCTGATTGAAAGGAGACAAATAGGCAGGTGAGCCAAAGACCACAATGGAAACATCTGTGTTCTCAACACCAGAAAGCACAACCACAATACACAGATTTTACTTTGAATACTGTAACTCGTACCAGACATAATGGAACCTTTCCTAATTATGTTGATTTCACAGTGTTGGGTACTCAACTATGGCTCACGCAAAACATAGTAACACACTGCCCAGAAAAATGAGACCTTCAATAACCTTCAGTAGACAAAATAATTCATTGTATGCTCATCATCATAATTGTATGAATATGTAGGTGTAGGCGACGGTAGTGCCTTTCTTTGTGTCAGAAGGAACAATTACAGACTACAAACCACATCGATGACAAAGAGGGCTATCATCTTCATTTCCCAAATAAGCTGAGCATGAATATTAGCAGGTTTATTCTAAAGTTTTGATGTATAGCCTGGGCATTGCTAACTCTGTCATTTTTATTGAGTTGAAATTTTAAGAAAGTCAATAAATAACCATTTGGTTTTGCCTGTTTGATGAAGCCAAATTAATAGCCACTAATGGTTGTGTCACGTTGTCCCACTCTGATGTCATCACTCTGAGGTTTCCCAAAGCAAGACTTTTATTTTTGTCACTCTAGTGCTGCAGAGGACCATGGAGAAGGCAATTAGACAAAAACCTCAAATTCCACAAACTGGTCGCCTATGGAATAGCCGTTAATGCAGGTAAGTGGTCATTATTAATTGACTGATGGATTTTACAATGTCCCATGTTTCACTTTATAGCTTTGTTTATTTCCTCTCACCAAAGGCTCACCCTTAGATATAATAATAATAATAATAATAATAGTAAAATAATAATAAATCTTTGCCTTCCATCTGACCACATAAACCTTATACAAATGGATTTTTAAATTTCTAATTTATACTCATGCAGTTTTCCCTACCAAGCCTTCTGTTTCTCAAGAAAAAGTTTATGAAACTTCACTTTCATATGTGACTAATTGAGCTTGTTGATAATACAATGATGAATGACCAATTGAAAACTGAACATTTTGTTATTCAATAGAATTCACATCAGAAATAAAACTGACCTATATTCAAAATTTTATTCACCCTCATAGAAAGTGACTATCCACTGGTTTCATGGGCAGTAAAAGAAAAGCAAGATCATGTGAACAGGCTCTGAATAGTGCTGTGCTAGTGAATATAAAAAGATCTTGAAAAGATATGAAGCTTTATAGGTACATAAAATGTTATTGTTATTTCTTGAATTAGGAAACAAGAGAATGCAAGAGAAGGGCACTAGAAATTAACATCCAAGGCCAAGGTTGAACTCTAGTGAGAAAGACAAATAGACAGGCATTAACCAACAAGTTTGCAGTTTTATTGGACAAAAAAATTACATTAAAATAAAAGGCTATCGGAAATGATAAAGACATGATTCAGGACTATTTCCCTCAAACTAATTTAACTATAAAATGTTTTCCTCATTTGTTTTTATCCTCTCGTGCATAAAAAAAGAGCAGAGTAAAAAGAACACTCAAAACAAATGTGGATCTAATTAAGCAGCAAACCATGACAGACGGTGTCCGAGTGCCAATTAACAGAACTTCGGGTGTGTGGTGACACGTGGGCAGATTGCCCCATCGACTGTCTTCGACACCAGATTAAACCAACCCAATAAATGTTTGCAAAAGCTCTTTGTAGTGTGTTAAGAAATAAGGTAAAAAGACAACATGTTCCAGAGAAAACCAGCTAAGGGCTGACAGGCAAAGAACAAGACTAATTCATCGTTGTGTTCCAAGGCTTACAGTCTCTCTAGGTGCTATACATAGGTGCCAATAACCTTTGATGAATGAATGAATGGGCAAAAGAATAAAGGCTCAGGGAAGATTTCAGCTCAGAAATGTAAGTCTTTTCTTTCCAGGCCTTGAAAATTATCTAAAATGAGAACGAGGGTCCCCTGAGACTACTGAGTTCCCCGCCCTGGGTAATGTCCAAGTGGAGCCAAGATTGCTCCTTGGAAGACTCTTCAGAGAAAGAATTCAAGAGATCTCTAGGCTTCCTTAAAAAGCTTAAGAATCCTTAATTCCTGCTTTAAAAGAAGATATAGAACACGGTAAAATGGCAGGAAGGATAAAATCCCCATGTGGTCACCTAAAGACAGAATTGGAATCTAAGAGAAAGTTATAAAGATACTATAAACAGAACAACAACAACAAAAACCCCACAGCATCAAATATATCAGAAAAGAAAGCAAAGAACAAGGGAAAATATGTTATGAAATAGTTTTCTCCTTAAAACTTTGGGCATGTAAATTTCTCCATATGTAATCATATTTCAATAGTATACATGCCTAAGTGATGTGTATCATGTGACTTCCAAGTGCAAGATATTCTGGTCAGGGCCAGCCACTTCTCAAACTTGTGTAGTCAGTACTGTTTTCAGAATGGAGTATAATTTAGTAGGGGCAACAGTTGACTAGAATCAAGTTCTTTTATGCCCCTGTAGCCGGAGATTGGCTGTGTGATCTCAGACAAATTCCTTAAGCCCTTCCCTCCGTGGCATTAAAGAACACTAATACCATGTATCCATCTCTATGAGATGTGCAGACTACTTGTCGGGAGTGGACCTCTTGGAAACCTACCGGCTACAAGGTCACTCACTTAACTGTTAGTTGCAAAAACAATCAAATCCAAGTTTAGCGTGGCGCCCGGCCCTCTCCTCCAGCTTCATCTTTCCCCATGCCCTTTTGCTCCCCCCCTGGGTGTACCCAGCTCCTGGTAGTCCCCGAGTAGCCTGAGCCTTCTCTCTTGCTATCCCCTGTGTCTGAATTGCTCTTCCTGTCCTTCGTCAGTAGGTAGGATGTCCCCTTATCCAGGACTCTTTGCCTGTTCTGCCTCCCCCAGACCCAACAGGTCTGGGCCATCGGTCTCGCTCACCTGGGGGCCACAGTCCCATCTCCTACCACAGAGAGAAATTTCTCAGACCCTGGTTGCCACAAGCGCTGAAAGGGCGCCTATGCGCCTTGGGCCCTAACAGTCCTCAGCAAATTTGTTCAAGCCTGCGGATGAGCAGGCATCGATCAGCAGGCAACAGAGGTTGAAGGAATTATTGGGAAAGGTACAAGACAGGACAATGCGGGAACCCTTTCGGGGACCCGGAGCTGTTCAGGGTGCAGAAAATAGGGTGTGGGCAGGGAAGAGATTCAAAATGACGCCAATTGTCCAAGATAATAAAGTCACATTCTAGTGCAATGGGAGAAAGCAGAGTACCACTTCTCCCTCTCTCCCTCGCAAACCTCTCGAGAGCCCCCCTCCACCTGAACCCCCACTCCTCTGCTCTGCCGGCTCCACTTCTCCCACCGCCATGGCAACCAGCGGGCTGCAGGGGTTTCCATTCCTGGCAAAGGCAGGAGCACAGGGAGAAATCGCTCCGCGTCTCCCAAACCCTGACAAAGCAATTATTACATTTTACATTAACTCAGAGATGCGGCTGGCAACTGCACTTTTAGAGAGGGGAAAATGCCGAGCCCTGATTTCATAGATGTACCTTTGCTTTTCACATTTTGTCCTTCTGCTGTATTCGCCTGGGAGCCGCCGAAAATGTCCCCGTGCTTATTTTATTAGCATCGCCCATTACGCTGCTTTTCAAATAGCCGACTGGCTTAATAGAGGTGTGTAACCTTGGAAAAGGCGCATCCACACCGAAGTTTGCATGCCAGCCTCTAATTTCTCATCATTCCCCTCTAAGTTGAACTGCAGGCTTTAATTGGTCAAATCATTAAAGGATGCAATTAGAGCCTGGTGGAAGCGGGCTGGGAGGAGGGGGTAAGAGGCAAACAATGGTATCTACAATCAAGGGCATCGCCGAAAACGCAGCGACAGGCACTCTTCCCCTTTTGGCTTCCTGCCTTCCTGCTTGCCTGCCTCTGATAAGAGCTGCCTGAGCATTCTTCAGCCACCAATAAATCATTTCCAGGGACCTATAACCCCCCTGGTATAAAATCGTAGTTTCACAGCCTCTTCGTTCTGATTAATGCAGATCTTTCTGGACTCCCTGGTCCACAGTAGACCTTGGAGACCCTTCCAATTGAATAGCAGTACTTGGAGCCTGAACTTCCCTCAAAGGAAGCTGCAAACAGTGACCCAGAGAGCCCTCTCCAGCAAATTCTGCAGCTTGCCTCTGCTGGTTAACAGGGACGTGCAATTACCCACGTGCAGCTCCTGATGAGTTGTTAAAATTAGTTTACAAATCTCAATAAACATATCAGGACAGGTTAAGAAGAGAGAGCTCAGAATGAGGGTGCTGAGAGAAAGAGATTTGAGGCCTCAAAGTAGATAGGCCTGAAGTCTCAGGACTGGATTCCAAAAGAACTGCTACTAATCCTGTTCTGCTTCAGGCACTGGGTGTTCCAAGGAGACTCTCTCCCCAATCCTGCCAAACTTGATTAAACATGATTTACAAAAGAGTGGCCTGTACAGAGTGCCATAGTCAGTACATGGTCCTACAGAAGTCAAGCCACAAAAGTGAAAGTTTGGGGGCAGGTTTTCACCGTCGGAGTGCAGCCAGGATTTGTCCCTGGGTCCTCATTTCTAATGGCTGCTTAATTAAGAGGTGACGAACTGCGCAGTGACTGTTATCACTGACAGGCAGAAAGAGAGCAGAAACTGACCACCCTTCCAAGAGTCTCCCTCAATTATATGTCCTTTGATCTCCTGAAAAGTAAAGAGAAGGAAAGAAAGAAGGAAAGGGAACTTTCTCAGGGCAACTGGCTCTAATTGTAGCCTTTACGATTTTTTTTTTGTTCACTCTTCAATACAATTCCTTATTTGAACTCAGAAGCTCACACACCAATTAAATGTGCGTTTGTAGGATGTCCAAGATTGCTGCTCTCTTTTAACTGTAAAAGTACTTTGGTGAGAAAATAAAATTGTGGAAAGGCCCAATTATAGCATCTTTTAGCGCGGCATTTGGGTGGGTTCTGAAAATGTTCATTGTGGGCTCTTCCAAGGGCTCAGCAAGAAGACCTCAGAGGCACCTTAGGACCAGTACACCTGTGTAGTTGATGGCACTGGATTTGCCACAAGACTTAAAACACCCCTTTCAGCCAGTGTTGATTTTGAACACATAATAAAGCATGAGTTTCATGTTTGCATTACTTTCATATTGGACTATAGATCCCTTTTGATGATAAATGCTGCTGGTTAACTTCAGATCAAGACACAGAAGACAGGCAGTCAGAAGGGAGCTGAGATATTGTGTGCTTCAGTCCAATTCACCCATTCCACAGAGGCCAAAAAGTGCCAAGTAACTGAGAGGTATCTTCCTCACTATGCTTTCTCCTACTTAATATCAAATCTAATAAGAGGATATGATTCTGATGACTTAAGAGATAGAAAAGTAAGGCCACCTCGCTCCTTGATCACATACTTGAAACCACTGTCACTATAAACATAAGTACTACAACCCAACCACCTCTATTGGTGACACACTCAAGGGATGAATGCCAAAGCCCCAGTTACGTGAATCCTGCTCCAGGGGGTCAGCCCCTGCACAGCAGCTCTTCTGCTGTAGCTACAGCTAGTCTCCCCAGTTGATCAACCTGGGGGCCAATCCCTCCCAGTGACTTACCAACAGCAATCAAGGCTCAACTACAACAGGAGGGTGCACACAGTCCACAAATGGGGCACACCTGGAGCACCCAGCTCAGTTGACTGGGTAGGCTGTGCCACTGGGCTCTACAGGATACCTACTACATAAGGCAACTCCACCAAGATTTGGAGATGTAGCAGCTCTGACTGATACACAGAACCAAACACAGGCAAGCAGTCAAAATGGGGCTACAGAGAAATGGGTCCCAAATGAAAGAACAAGTGAAATCTCCAGAAAACAAAAAAACAAAAAAACTAAATGAAATGGAGGCAAGCAAACTACCAGACACAGAGTTCAAGATGCTCAAGGAACTTAGTGAGAACTTAAACAGCATAAATAATGGGCATGGAAATCATAAAAAAAGAAAGAACCAGTCAGTAATGGAAAATACACTAACTGAAATGAAGAATATATTACAGGGAATCAACAGTAGAGTAGATGAAACAGAGAATCAAATAAGCAATTTGGAAGATAAGGAAGCAGAAAACACCCAGTCAGAACAGCAAAAAGAAAAAAGAATTTAAAAAATTGAGGATAGTATAAGGAGCCTCTGGAACAACTTCAAGCATACCAACATCGCATCATGGAGGTTCCAGAAGTAGAAGAGAGAGAAAACTTATTTGAAAAATAGTGATGGAAAACTTCCCTAACCTGCTGAAGAAAACAGACGTACAAATCCAGGAAGCACAGAGAGTCCCCAAAAAAGATGATCCCAAAGAAGCCTACTCCAAGACACATCATAATTAAAATGCCAAAGGTTAAAGATAAAGAAATAATCTTAAAAGCCACAAGAGAAACGCAGTTAGTTACCTACTAGGGAGCGTCCATAGACTGTTAGATGATTTCTTAACAGAAACTTTGCAGGCCAGAAAGGATTGGCACAAAATATTCAAAGTAATGAAAAGCAAGGACATACAACCAAGATTACCCATCAAAGCATCTAACATTGAAGTACAGATAAAGACCTACCCAAACAAGAAAAAGAAGCTAAAGGAGTTCATCACCACCAGACCAGTATTACAAGAAATGTTAAAAAGTCTTCTTAAAGGAGAAGAAAAATATAAAGAAAATATATAAATAATAAAATGGCAATAACTACCATGTATTAAAAGCTTTCTTCATTTAAAGAAATATATCAAAGGTGATTTAAACTGGTTTTATAATACAATTATGACATCTATTTAAAAAAAAATTTTTTCCCTTTGCATCAACTTCAGCTTTTTTGTCAACATCTTCTCAGCATACCCTTTTGTCCCACCTGTGTTACCTACATAGTGTGAACATGCTCTGTGAACAAGTCTATTTGTTTCTGACCACTTCTCCAAATAATAGTGGGGGTTTTTGTTGTTTATTTTTTGCCTTAGTTTGGGGAAACGTACATGTATATTAATTTCCCAGGGCTGCCCTAACAAAACCACAAACTGAGTGGCTTAAACAGTAGAAAGTTGTTGTCTCACAATAAATTCTGGAAGCTAGAAGTCCAAGGTCACAACACAAACAACAAACAAAAAGGATATGCAGAGATGTTTAGTTCCATAAATACTGGCTTATTTTAATCCACTAGGAATAACAGGTGCAATTATCTGTGTGTTTGTGTATGTGTAGGGATATATATAGAAGTACATATAAAGTAAAAAGGTACAATATTTCATCTGAAAGAGAATGAAATACCCACCTCCTGGTATCCATCATATATATCATACACACATACAAGTTCTGTCCAGAAAGTAACCAGCCATGTACTATGAAAAATATAAATTTATTGAAGAAGATACAAGAAACACTGTACATCGGACAATGATGTCCCAGTCCCCTTCAAAGGAGGCACCTTGGCACCTCACACAGTTCTCCCAATAGCCATCACTTGTCCCATCATATTTTCCTGTATCTCCCTGATGGTCTGAAATCTCTTCCCTTTCAAAGGTGATTTTAGTTTTGGGAAAAGGAAGAAGTCACAGGGCACCAGATCTGGGCTGTAGAGGGACTGAGTCACCTGGGTGATTTGATGTTTAACCAAAAAACTCTGCACAAGACATGATGCATGAGCAAGCGTGTTGTTGTGATGAAGCTGCCAGTCCTAGTTGCCCTAGCTGTGGTCTTCTGAATCAACCAAATCGTTTCTGTGGAGGAATATTCAAGCTTAATGCAAATTTGATACAGATTCATTGCTCTCCTTGCTCAGTCATTTTGAATGGGATGACCACACAGTGCACATGCTCACTCAGTAGCGTCTGTTGCCTCCACTGACCAGTACAGTGAAGTCGTTATTGTTCATGCATGTGCATGCGCATTCCAGTCCACGCTCCTTGGCTGCCAGGTTACACTGATGTCGTGCGAACCATTCTCATTATATTAACAATGGCTGGACTTTTATCAGACAGACCTCGTATATCAGTGTGTTATGAGGTACAGTATTCTAGAATAATGTTTTCTGATTTCTTGGGAAAGAAGTTTTATTCATAATTATGTTGTGATAACAATACCTATTCCACTTCCAGATTGATCACATGCTTATAATTAAATTACGGTGAGCTGAGATTTACTTCATTTCTTAGTATAATTAGTATGAATATGGAAAATCAGACATTTTAGGAAGCATTCAATTCACAGCATTTAAGACGCTGTGAAAGATGTATATCTAATTCGCTCTGCCTTGGAGGTTACAAAACCGGAACAGAAAGGCTTGACCATAGAGTCGTTGTGTTCCTGAGGAACTACAAAGGGAGGAATCCAGGTGGTACATGTCCCATGTTGTCTGCTCGTCCGCAGCCATCCACGTCGTGGCGCATGTGTGCAACCTGGAGCGCTACCACTGGAGTCAGTCCGCGGAAGCCAAAGGACTTGCGGCTGCACTTTCCAGCCTTGGCGACGCCTCCAACGAGAGCTACCTCAACCCCATCCGGACCTTTCACACGGTGAGTTCAAGCGTGCGACTTACTTTTGCATCTGAAAAACACTTCTTTTTCTGATCCCTTTTACAATCACGAACACTTAGAAAGCTTTTAATAAAAAGAGCTCCAGAGAAGAAGTTTGTGTCAAATGTTAACATTAATTTCACTTTTTTAAAAAATAAAAGTCATTTTTTCTGCCATAAATGTTGCAAAGAGGTTATGAGCACAGAGAAAAACCGATGCCACTTAATTTGTTTATAGCAAAAAATAATAATAAGTATGCTTAAACAGGAAATGCAGTAACCTGTTAAATTCCTAATATTTTAAATTTTAAAAGCAGCATGTGATTATATACACACACACACACACACACACACATACATACACACATACATACACACTCACACATACATGCTGATGTTGGAATCATAAAGAATGCGAAGTGCCATATAAATCCAGGGATTATAAATCAGGTGTCTTCATTTTCAATTTGCTAATTGTTCGCTAGATCTATTATCCTGTGTCATATTTTGGCATGAATGTGACTAGCTGGTTCTCTGAATCAGATGCTGGGCAAAGCAGTTCATTTCACAGTGACACCTGCATGGCTAGTGACACCATCGTTGCTAATTATCTATGTGCACAGAGTGGCAACACACGTGGGAAACCACGAAGACCAAACGTGTAACCACAGAAATCCGTCCATAGAGGTTAAGACTTTCTCTCGCTCAGTCTACCCCCTACCTGTCCTCCTAGTTGGTCTAAACCTTGGCCCTGCACTACCATATTATGCATCGAGAGCATGAATCAGGTTGTTTAAAAAATCTCTATTGCCCCAGAAAAGCCCTAAGACAATACACTCCAGAAATTGGAAATGCCTCCATTGCCATCTGGACCCTTTTGCCCATGAAGCCTTTTTTGAAGAACCAACATTCGAAGTCTTTTTGGGGGGAAATTCTTCCATGTCATGTCCTCTAATTATCCTAAGATGATTTCCAATATCAGGCCATTGATCAAATGGACTTATCTTTTCTTAGCTGGCAGCAGTTAAAAGCACAAATTTCAAAGTTATAAATCAAAAGTACAGATGTCCTAAGCCAGTGGGATGCCTTGATGTACTCATCTGAGCCACAGTATTTATCTGGGCACCTATTGGAGTTAATGGTTTTTTCTGTAAGGTTCTGGAAAGTTCATTGCTACACATAAACAGTCTATATAGTAAATAACATTCACTCTAAATACTTTTAAAGCAATTTAACAGCATGATTAAGTTACTTCCAATATAGTTACTTTAAAGTTTTAGAAGTAATTTGCCATGTAAGCACTAATTAAATCCAGGAAACCCTCTAATCTGGGGTATTTGAAGAATGATGAGTATCAGTAACACAAAGTGTCCTTTATGGAGTATTCCTAAATTGATGCAGTGGGATTACTTTAGAGGACATAAGGATATATTGTAACTCACACCAGTCTATAAGTAGGGTGCAGGAAAAGGGAAGTAGGGGTTTGCTTTAATGAGCAAAGAGGAATGGTTTAAATTAGCACATCATATGATAGAAATGGATTTCTAAAATGTATGAGTACACTTGGAAAAATCTTTTAAATGTTTTAGACATATCCTTTCCGTCTTACTTCTACTGTTTGCTCTATGAAGAGAAAATAAACATCAGACAAGTCCCTGTCCAAATTACCTGGGGATCTCAAAGCAACCCAAATTAATGAGATTTTACTGACAAAAGATACAGCGTGAGTTTATTAAGCTCATGGTCTTCTCAACATAGTAACACAATGTCTGAATACTAATGACTTGACAAGCATATGGGAAACTCACAATAAAAACAAAATGCTTTGTGATTTATATTCTAAAAGGCTGTTTAACCATCCCCTGAACTCACAGGTCAGAATTCCAGCCTTTTGGCTGTGTATACCAGATAAGAATAGCTGTATCTTTATTGATCACCTAGGATTTACAAAGCCTTATGCCAAGTCTCCTGAGGTGGCATGAAAGAAATGCAAGTCATGGTCCTTCCAATTAAAAAGCAAAAGCAAAAACCAGGAGTAACTACCTACCAGAGGAACAGAGGGTGCAGCTGCTTTGTTTGGAATGTTTCTTTCTTCCTTCCTTTCTTTTTTATTGTTGTTAAAGTACAGTTGTCTCCATTTTCCTGCCCCACTTTCTCCCACCCCCCCTTACCTCCCAGCGACCCCTCAAAAAAAGGGTTTCTTTTTTTTCTTCTTTTTATAAAATATAATTATTATTTATATAATTTATATATAATATAAATATTATTGATTACGCTATTACAGTTACCCCAATGTTTCTTCCTTTGTCCTCCTCTGCCTGGTGCCCCCTTCCCTCCAGCAATCCCCCATTTAGTTCATGTCCATGGGTCGTACATGTAAGTTTTTGGCTTCTCCATTTCCTATACTATTCATAACATCCTCCTGTCTATTTTGTACTTACCAATTATGCTTCTTAATCCCTGCAGCTTTTCCCTCATTCTCCCCCTTCCTCCCTCCCAGCTGATAACCCTCCAAATGACCTCCATACCCATGATTCTGTTCCTGTTCTGGTTGTTTGCTTAGTTTTTTTTGTTTGTTTGTTTGTTTTTTACATTCGGTTATTGATAGCTGTGAATTTGTTGCCATTTTAATGTTCATAGTTTTGATCTTCTTTTTCTTAATAAGTCCCTTTAGTGTTTCATGTAATGATGGCTTGGTGATGATGAATTCCTTTAGCTTTACCTTGTCTGGGAAGCGCTTTATCTGCCCTTCCATTCTAAATGATAGCTTTGCTGGGTAGAGTAATCTAGGTTGTAGGTCCTTGCTTTTCATCACTTTGAATACTTCCTGCCAGTCCCATCTTCCCTGAAAAGTTTTTTTTAGAAACCAGCTGACAGTCTTATGAGAACTCTTTTGTAGGTAACTCTCTGCTTTTCTCTGGCTGCTTTTAAGATTCTCTCTTTATCTTTAAGCTTTGACATTTTAATTATGATATGTGGTTCTCTTTGGGTCAAACTCGTCTGAGACTCTCTGTGCTTCCTGGACTTCCTGTGTCTATTTTCTTCACCAAATTAAGGAAGTTTTCTTTCATTATTTTTTCAAATAAGTTTTCAATTTTTTGATCTTCTTCTTCTCCTTCTGGCATCCCTATGATTCAAATGTTGGTACATTTGGAGATGGCCCAGAGGTTCTTATACTATCCTAGTTTTTTTTTAATTCTTTTTTCTTCTTGCTGTTCTGGTTAAATGCTTATTTGTTCCTTATGTTCCAAATCATTGATTTGAATCCCACTTCCTCCCCTTCACTGTTGCTTCCCTGTAGATTTTTCTTTATTTTATTTAGTGTAAACTTAATTTCTTCCCTTATTTTGTCACCATACTCAAGAGTTCTTTGAGCATCCTGATCACCAGTGTTTTGAACTCTGCATCTGATAGGTTGGTTATCTCCATTTCATTTAGTTCTTTTTCTGGGGTTTTGTTCTGTTCTTTCATTTGGGCCATCTTTCTCTGTCTCATCAATTTGGCAGCATCCCTGTGTTTGTTTCTGTATATTATTAGGTAGAGCTGCATTGATTCCCTGTCATAGTAGCGTGGCCTATTGTAGAAAAGGCACTTGTAAATCATGTGGGGCAGAGCCTTAGGTAATCACCAGGGTGGGGCAACTCACTTCACCACTTCGTGGCTCTGTGTTGGGGGAGGTCTTAGAAAGGGACAGTGCTGCTGCCTGGTTTCTAGAGGTTTGCCTGGCACTCGCCTATTTCCAGTCACTTCACCCACTCCCCTTATGCAACTGGAGCCCTTCCAGCTGTTGCTCTGGTGCTGAATCCCTAAGTGGGTGGGTTTGCATATGTTCTAAGACTGTGGGGGTCCTTTAAGCAAAGTCTCCTGAAAACCCGGCAGTTTCTTACACTGCCCCAAGCCAGACGTTATAGGGATTTATCTTCCCAGAGCTGGAACCCTGGGTTGTGTGGTCTGGCCTGGGGCTGGAATCATTTGCTCCCAAAGTATCCCTCCTGATTCTTATCTACCACATGTCAATGTGGGACCACCCATTCTGCCACCACCACCTCTTCGTGCCACTCCTCATCTCCTCGCCTCTCTGCCTGTCTCCCTATCTCTGCCCCTCCTATCTGTCTGGATGAATGTGGCTTCTTTATATCCTTTGTTGTCAGACTTCCACACAGTTCGATTTTCTGACAGTTCTGGGTGTTATTTGTTTGGAGGTTTAGTTGTAATTCTCTCTGTGGTTGTGCAAGGAGGTGAAGCATGTCTACCTACACTTCCATTGTGACTGGAAGTCCAAAAAAGGGTTTCTTAATGTTAAAATGCAATTAAGCAAGGTGATCCACATTTTTATTTTAAAATTTAAAAACTTGAAACTCAGATTTACTTTACAGTATTTTACCTCAAAATGGATTTTTATATATTGCCCTAATTTCAGTTCAACATAGTAACTTTGACCAAAAAAAATTGATTTATTCAGATAAAAAAATAAAATCAATGAAATGCATTTAATGAAATTTTCACAATGTGACTGTCCACCATCAGATGGGAGAGAGGAAAGGGCAAAGGACCTCCATTCTTGAGTTGCATGGGGACCATTTTGAGACTAATACACGGTGGGGAAAAAGTAGCTTTACAGTGTGAGTACACAAAACAATTTATTCTTGTACTATCATTTTTTATTTATTGTATTATTTTCCATATGAACAACTGTAAACCTACTTTTGCTCCACCCTGTTTTGGGGTCTGATTAGAAGCTTTTGAATTGCTCCTTGCTTAGATTCTCAAGGGTTGGTCCCGAGATGGAAAATTAGAACTAACATATTAGCGTCCTGGTGTCTGTTTTCTTTCAGAACACAACCACTGAGTTGCTAACAACAATCGCAGGCATTACTGGCCTGATGATCTCTCTGGCTTTAATCTTGATCATGACCTCTTCCACTGAGTTCATTAGACAGATCTCCTACGAGTTGTTCTGGTACACACACCACGTTTTCATCATCTTCTTTATCAGTCTGGCTTTCCATGGAGCAGGGTAAGTCCACACTGTGCTCAGTGTGTAAGATTTTATCTCTGTGAACCTCAAACTAATCTTAGAAAGTCCTTTGGAAGGAGGCACATGACATGCAGAGGACCAAAGGACACACAGATCACATGAAAAAGCACATACAGTGTGGCAAATTCACCATATGTACCTTTTTTAGTGAGACAGAAAATAAGCAACATAGTCACTGAAGTATTATTGTATTTATTCTTTCTAGCTAACTCTGTTGGGGAGTCTTGAAGTGTTTATAAAATGTAGGAATTGTAAGGAAGGTAGATGACAATATATGAATGTTTCATTCAGAACTTATTTCCACAATCCAATTTATGTGGCATAAGTCAGGATAGGTATTTTTGACAACCTGCCTAACCAAAACCGTCCACCAGGAAACCCACTGTACAGGAGAGGATAGTATATGAGATGTCCTATCTGACTGGCCCTTTAAATTCTCTGGACTCCAGTTTCCTCTCTGACCTCAGGCATCCTTGTTGCTCAAACATCCCATCAGTGCTGTTTTAGCATTCAGCACCTACCTGATACTGTTAGTCCTCTTTATCAAGGAGCTAGAATAGTACCTGAAGTATTACACTCCCCAATGTGTTCAATTGTTTAGATATTAACAAAATAGTTTTGGGCCAATTAACAAATTGGTGTCTATAAAGTAATTTGTCCCATATTAATTATTTCACAAATTGGTGCCTTTTCCCCCATTTCACAATTTGCAAAGCACATTCGTACGCACGACCAGTTTGACCCCGACAACAGTCCTGTCCAACAGAGACAGCACTTGCTGTTTTCCTCCTTTTGTCAGGGGGAAGGAGACAGACGCTCAGTGGATTCATTGATTCGCTAAGGCCCCATGACAAGTAAGTGACAGAGTCAGACCTAGGATGCCAGTCTTCAGACAAGTAAACCTTTACTGGTAACAAGCGCTGAAGAATGGGTCTTCATTTTTGAGAATTAAACGTTTCTCCTCAACACCTGCTAGAATGTGGCTGTGAGGCTGCAAATGCCATGCGTGGCTTGAAGCATCTCTGCATCCTGCACCAGCAGAACCCCTCTCCTGCACCTTGATCTCCCATCATTGCAGCTACTCAGTGCTGAGGAGCTTGGTACCCGCAGTGGGCCCTGTTCTGCCCAGATCTGGAAGAACAAGCACACAGCTGCAGGGATGGCACGGCACAGTGACTGCAGGCCTTTGGAGCCCAAGGCCAGCTCTTCTGGACCTGCCCTTCAGGAAGTCACTGCCTCCTCCCACTCCCCTCACTGCCTCCTCCCACTCCCCTCACACTAGATGTTCCTTCCATCTCAGTCCCCACTCCTAGGAGAGGACTATATTTCTACTGTTGTCCCATCTATGCCTAAGACCTCCCCCACCACCCACTATCTATAGCCTGTCTGACACACACACATTGAGGAAGGAAGACTTGCCCCTGGGGGCTCATCGTACCCTACCAACTGCCCAACCCTTTGCTGACCCTTAGGAATCCAGGCACTCAAGTTCACATTGCTGCTGCTGCCTGGCTAAGGCTTTTAGTCCCTTTTAGCTTTAAAATATTTGCAACTGACTCCTCTCAATGTGTGACCAACCCTTACCCTGACAACTCATATCTTGAAGGGGAGGTCGTCCCAAAGGATTTCATACCAGAGACTGTCCATCCCTCCTTTCTCCTCAAATTGGTCTCCCAATACCAGGTGTTAACCCCTGCAGTACCTCTGAGAGGCCCTTCCTAAGCCACCTGAGTCTAGAAGCCTCTTCACAAGAATTATGCATGTACTGCCACCCCCCAACCCTGCTGCCCCTGCATTCACACCCTGGCGCATTGTCCAAGAACAAGAAGATTTCAATGGGCAGTGCTTCATTGGAGATATTTTTTAATACCCAAATACCACATTTCATAAGATGAAATTTTTAGTCACTTTAACTTAGTTGAAAGGCTTATTTTAGGATAAGGGCCTCATTTAATCTTCTCAGCTTGAAGTATTTTACAGCTACTGTTTACAGCAAAAAGTAATTTGCAAATTTCAAGTAAAGTAGGATTACTGGAATGTGTTAAAGCCCACTAATCTTCCTATTATGGGGTGGCATAGATGAAGACATTAAAAATTTTAAATTTTTAAAAAGATACTGCATTTGCAGAGAGTCCTGAGGCTTCTTTAGACAATACAGGGGATGTTGCCTAAAGCCTGAGCATGAAGGTGTTAAAATTTACAGATTCTTCTCCTCTAGCTCCCATTTATTATTCACCCTTCCTGTATCTGGGCATCAAATGGGAGATTCAGAGATAGTTTTGCTCATCCAGCTCAAAGGGATGTTATCAAGTTTGGATGGCTTCCACAAACAGACTGGGACAAAGGCCAAGAGGCCAGTTCTCCAGGCTGTTTCCAGAGGCATGGCTGCTCCCTCCCCCATGCCCTATGATACAGAGGGACACATGGTACCCTACAGGCTACCGAGGCCTGTGTGATGCTCAAGTTTCTCAGTCTGTGAGTACCATGTTTCCCACAAATAAAGCAAGGTATTTTATTCATTACCACCTAGGAACTAAGCAACCCCCAGATTACACGGTCTCATGGTCATGCTTTGCACCTGGGCACCAATGAGCACAAATCGAGGAACGTATACCAAAGCTACTGATCAAAGGTCAGTCAGTTCTGCCTTTGTGACAAATACAACACAGAAGGACCACAGGACTCTTGATCCAGTGCTCGGTTTACAGAGACTGGTTTCCTTTCTCACTCTCAAATTCATCAACATAGTCCTGAAGAGACACCTCCCACTGATCTCTTTTAACCCTGTCAAACCCTGCCAGGGATCACCGGGGGGAAAATTATCATTATTCAAGGCACCTCTTTTGACTTCTTCACTTGAGAAATTCTAGGTGCTCGGAAACAAACCAAGAAGGGTAGAAGTTAAATAAATCTGCCAAAGACCCAAATAGCACAAAGTTAGCCAATTAGCCCGAATCAGCAATCAGGACAAGATGTGACCTAATTAAATTCACAGTCTACAAAAGGATGTGTTCAAACAATTTCCCCTCATTATAAATTCTCTAATGTAGACACTTTCAATTTAGCACAGGATACCACAGAGAGGCACGTCTTTTCTGGGATCTTCAAAGTTACTCGAAGCTTCTTAAATTCCCATCTTGAAAGATGCTAAGGGAAATGAATGAATGATAGCCCATTGCGAGACAGTGGAAGTGTTATTCTAGAGCCCATTGTAGAATATATATCTGTGGTGTCACAAGACTGCACAAAATCAATTTTAAATTTTGGGGTTTGGTTTTGTTTTTAATGGCAAGTCGGATCGTTCGTGGCCAAACTCCCGAGAGCCTCTTGCTACACAACGTCACCTTCTGCAGAGACTGCTATGCTGAATGGCAGGCAGCGGCCCAGTGCCCTGTGCCTCAATTTTCAGGCAAGGAGCCTTCGGTAAGAATGAACCCAGTTGCTTTTAAAAATAGCTGTCGCCATAGTTAAAATAACTAGAGTCTTATATGCTTGTGGAAAGAACAGCCCCTGTCACCACCAGACAAAGCCAAGTCTTTATTAAGTGTGCTAATGGAGAAATCGAGTTATGGATAATTTTAAAAGAGGTTTACTGCCAAAAGCACTCTCTGTTTTGAAATGTGTTCTTCTGCTTACATTTAAATGCGAATGTCTGATATGGTGGGAATTCATGGCACTGCAAGCACAATAATGTCTCTGGAGGAATTAGAAAGCCGTGTGGCTCTCCACCCTCTGTTTTCAGCAAGCTCAGCTCCCTGTCCGCCTTCTCCATTCTGAGAATTAATAGCATCACTTCTCAAGCGAACATTAAGCAACAACCAAATGAGAACATGCCCTCTTTCTAAGCTTGCCTTTCTTCTTTCTATAGCTTTTGGGAAAGAAAAAAAAAGGGGGGGGGTGTTAAATGCATTTACTTCCTGTTCTAATTAAGCTCCCATAACTGGAATAATGACAATAGAAGCCAAAAAGAGACTTAATTAAAGTAGAGGATAGTGCCCACAAGATCTCAAACGTAAGATTTCCAGGGTGCGCTGTAATCATTTCCACTGAGGGCATAAATAAATAGAAATAAATAGAAATAATCTTTTTTTGGTTTTCTTGGGTATCTTGGAATAATACAAAACTTGGGACAGCTGGATGATGTGGGGGGCGGGGAAAGCCAAGAGATTAAAACTAAAAGAAAACAAGTGCCAAAAAATATGTTATAAAAAATGGGTTTATCGTATATAACAGAATATAAATCATGAGATTTAGGAAATTAAGCCATCAACTTTTGAAGAATAAAATAATTGCCTTTTCCTAAAATCCTCAAATATATTAAATTAAGTGCTGGATTTTAAGGTGAAACCACTGGGAAGAATATTTAAAATGGGGTAAACCTGAATAGATGTGCCCATAAGACTGTGGTTCCTTTAATGGTCAGTATAGATTATCTCTGTCTTCAACTCAACTATCAGTAGCCTCTACCCAGCCTGCATATTAATGGGGAACATGAATGCCTCTCTAAAATTTTCAGCTACAGCGTCTCCATAAAAAAATCAATACCCTCCTACACCTCATGAATACAGACCAGAGCCTGCTCCCAGCAGCAGCAGATGCCGACATTAATTATCATTAAAAGGGAGAATTTACCCATCTCTCTAACTCTCGCCTGCTACACCTCCTTGCACACCCAAACTCATGTTGTCACTCTTTCCCATTATTTTTAATGGATCCTAATTCAAAGTGTGTGTGGGCTGTGCAATTGCCGCTTGGCTGGATGTACAATATTCTCTCTGATGTCTTATAGACACTGAATCCAGAAGGCATCCCAAGGACAAGGAAGGGCTCCTGCACTTCGCTGCACCTCATGTGCCCAGTCTTTGCAGGGCTTCATCCCTTCCTCTTGCCTCCCTTAACTCAGTGCATTTTCATGGTGCTTTTATCGACGGGATGTTTCCATCCCCCATCAGTGCTCCACTACTCCTCCTGTTAGGACAGAGAATGCTTTGTACTTCATCTCTTAGAAACTGAACTGATCAAAGGAACCAATTATACATTGCAGTCCCTTCTCTCTGACTTGTCTCACTGCCCCTTTCATCCTGAAACTCACAGACACATACAAGACTCCAGTATCTAGAATTGTTCACACAATCCATTCTCAAAAGATGCCTGGTCTTCCTTAGCCAAAGAAGCACCGTACTGCACTGACGTATGGCATCAAAAAGTAATAATAAAAAATGATAACGATGAGGATATGGCTGATGCTTTTTAAATTATTAGGGAATGCCATCAACAGTACAGGGAAAGCTTTAACTGAGGTAGAGTCAATTCAGCAAACTCTCTCCAAGTAGCTATTATATGTTTGGACTTGCACTAGAGGCAGGCTTCAGAGACGTGTTCCTGCCCCTGGAAATCTTATTGTCTAGAAAAAGAGGCCATTCACAAGCACACACATAAAATAAAACCAAAGCCAGCATGTTCTTATTTTCTGGTAGGAATGAAAAACCAGGAGTGAAAGTGGATCGGAAACAAGTTTCATTACTGCAGCTTTTAAATCAATATGGTTTTATTTCTATCATAAAATACTCCCTGTACAGTGACTTTCTGAGTATTTTTGGAGAAGAAGAAAAAATTAAGCTAAGAATCCACAGAGTTTTTAGCATTAAAGAAACTTAGATGCTAAATAGTCGGGGCCCTTCGTTAAAATAGAAGAGAAAAAGATGCCCCAAAAGTTTTCATTTCTTACCTACGATCACGAAGCACATTCTGTACAAAGCCACATCAAGAAACCAGAGCTTCTGACTCTGTGGCCACTAAATTTCATCTCTACACTCCTCAGCATTCATTCAGAATCTCTGGCCTTCTCCCACTCCTCACTTTGTCAGCTTTCCACTGATCTCTGTGAGCACAGGTCCCTGACATCATATTTATCTCTGTGAAGAAAGCTAAAACATTTAAGAGCTTGGAGAGAACCCAAAATAATCACTTCTTCCAGCGCATTTTACAAAACAGAAACTTTGAACATAAAAGGCTCAAGATGTGCCTGAAGGCACAGGGTTATGGATGGCAACCCCAAGACCAAAAGTAGGTCTTCTGAGACCCAGCTCAGGTTCTACCTCATACCTGCCCTTCTTGCTTTGATCCATGGCTTCCTTGTCTTCCCTCACCCTGTCTGCTTTGGTCATCACTGCTGGGACAATCTTCTGAGATTCCCCTCTGGCCATATCTCTCCCTCACTCCCTAAGTTCCAGGGGCTCTGTGGCCATCACGGTGGAACTAAGTTGGGCTTTTTCCTCCTGAAGCAATTTATACACCAGAGTGGAGATTGAGCTGAGGACTAATAGCTTACATTCACCTTCCTGACGAGCTGTACAAAGAAAACTAATCCATTCCATTTTATCAACATGGAAAAATCAGGGACTGTGACTGATTTGACACCACCCCAATCTAGTCTGTGATGTCTAAAATTTTCTAAAATGCGCATAGAAGATTATTTGTAAAAAAAAATACACAGACGCCATGTATTTGTGCAAATATTTCTCTAAATTTACATAGAAAGAATTGCATTCTTGGTATCATTTCTCTAAATATTCAGACCAATTCTCAATACCATTTTTCATTCATTTGAGCATAAGCTACCTACGGAGTCATTCCCTTGGTGCAACCCCATCCTTCACGCCTACCCCTTCCTGTCCTTTTCCTTACTCTGCTCATCACCACGGCCGCACCGACAGCATAAGTGGACAAAGGTTTTATTCTCTCTGCCATTCTGAACATGTCACTGAACCCCATTGAGGCAGAAGAGAATAAGTGGGTCAAATTGCTCTGTGTTGTCCGCATAAATCAAGCCTTGTTCAGGTAAACAAGAGACTCTCAGGGAAAAAGCAGAGAAGGCTGACGTGGATGAGAAGAGGGGCCATACAAACATACCCAGAAATAAATTTAAAAAAAGAGCTGAAAACAACAAGAAAGATAACAGAAGTAAAAAGTAATGCTGAAGGGCTGGGGACTTGTCAACAGAAAAGGTGGACTGGGAGAGCAGGTAAGGGACTAAGGAGTAATGGAGTAGTGAGTCCATCAGGGAGGGTTTCATGAACATCCTCCTTGCTCCTGAGACAGTAAGTATACCAGGATAAGGTTGTGCTGGATTTAGAACACCAGGGAGGGAATTTAGGGAAATCGTGAAATGCATTGAGTTATAGTCCTGGCTCTCTGAGATCTGGATCTGTCTCCCTAGGCAACTCATACCCATCCCCAGAATGTCTGGTTTTTAATTCTATAAATGCAAAATTAGACTAGATTTCCAAGAACCCTTAACATCCTGGAATTTAATGAATTAATGTCTTGAATGTTTTGTAAAACAAGTGTCAGTACCAATGTTGCTGTTGGACAGGGAGAGCATGATTATGTGGAAATGCTCAAGGGAGGCACCGGGGTCCTAGAAAGAGCACCGTTCAGGTGGCTGGGCACATTGGGGCTCGCATCTTTACTGTGCATCTTACAGCCTTTGTGGTCCTGGACAATTTCATCTTGCTGAGCCTTTATTTCTGTAAAATAAAGACAGTGCCATATGCCCTGTGGGCTTGTTTGGTATTAGAACTAGAAGAAGCCTTCAAAAATTTTAAGCTTCATTCCTTTGCTTTTAGGGAAAGAAGACACCTTATGTTGTAACCAACACCTGGTACAGGAATAGCCTGCTGGGCAAACGACCATGCAGTTCAACTGAGGGAAGGTTAACATAGGAGGGGCTTCAGTAGAAATGGAAATGTTCACTGTCATAGTTACCCAGACAATTGTTGAGGTGTTTGTTCTGATTCTGTAAACATGGATTTAAAATGCTGAGAAACTAACTTTGTGTTTTATTACAGATAATATTGGCTGTGCATGCATGCATGTGTGTAGGGGGTTGGGGGTGGGGGCAGACCTCCAAGTTGTGATGCATTGCTGGCCCCCAAAATTACTCTTCAAAATGTTTTTATTTAATTTCTCATGTCCTATGTTGGCTCAGTAATGTAGCTTTGTAAGCCTTTGACTTTGGCTGAGTTTGGGAGCATTTATGACCCTATCATATATAACATAAACATCAATCTACTTCCTTATTTCTCTGCAAATTCAATTATTTCTAATTACATAAAGGTACCATTGATCAAGTAAGCATAAAAGCCAATACAGAAGAGTTTAATCTCTTAAATAAGCTTGTAGACTTCAAGGAATAATTGAATGTTCTAGTATTTAATACAAGGAGACATCTTTGTTGTTGACAACTGGCCCAAAGTTAAAGGAAAATGTCTAAACTCCATCATGCTATATATTGATTTGGTTCAAATTGAAAATATTTGGATTCTATTTTCATTTCCTTTTCCTCTCTGTCTGCAGGCTTGGAGGTGGGTGTTGGGCCCTGTGGTCTTGTACGCATGTGAAAGAATAATTAGGTACTGGCGATTTCAACAAGAAGTTGTCATTACGAAGGTATGCATGTAGCTTTATGTCGGAATAAAAGCCTGAGTGTAGATGAAAATTTTTTATTAGCCCAAGTTTTTAATTTGCCATTTTTATTGCAGAACTGTCTGTAATTTAAAGGCTCATCTTCTGTTCTAATAATTGCTTGCATCCTGCGCATTTTTTCGTGCGACTAATTTTACTGAAGGCAGGGATCAGACCTCCAGCCCGGTGCACAGAATTCTGATAAAGGTTATAGGACAGTGCACAAATCAGCTGTATAATTTTTATTTCAGTTCCTCTCCAGGGGGAAACAGGCAGGGGACTGAGTAAGCTTTACAGTGGACATAGCAACTTGAAGTGTAATCACCTCCTTCTCCACAAAAAGACACAGATTCTGCAAACATACAAATGATATGCATCCAGTTTCAAGCCCATACACTCATACCTAGAATTACTGAACAGAAGAAAGGGGAACAATCACCCTCAGATTGAGAGAGAGGGGTTGCTGAGGGGTTCAGCTTAGAAAGGAAGAACATAGGAGGGATTCTATCCTGGGGAATGAGTAGCATTTGCTCTGGTGTAGCATTTTCCAGTCTTGCCAACCCTACTCACAGCACCCCAATATTTACCTTGTGCTGGGGGGAGACGTGAGCAGGTAGACCAAGAATACACAGTCTAGGAGACTGAAGAAGTACCACATACTTTGCCCCCAGTTTTTTAAATGTCTAAGAAGAAATTCTCTGCTAACCAAACCTATACTACCTTGCTAGTACAATATTAACAGAATACTATATCTCTTTAACTGTCTTCATGAGAGCAGAGACCTGGAAATTGCTTCATATTTCTGGTTTAAGCTGTTTTTGTGTTGCTGTTTTCAAGTTTAACACCAAAGGCTATGAGGCTGTATCAAAAGCTAGACAGTAAAACTTCTAGAAATCTACTAAAGCTGTTACTAGGGAGACAATTTAACATCAGATTCAGAACCAATATCAGTAGGGAGAAGAGAAGCAGACGTGGTGATTAAAATGCAGTGAAATTCTCTTTTGTGTGGAAAAATACTGTCACAAAATCTAGACACAAGATTTTGTTCCCTTATACCCCTTGCCACAATAAAAGAGCCAGGGACCTGGAGCACTATTTCAGAAAACAACATGAGAATCTTAAAAAGGGAAATTAATTCCTTTCCTCTGATAAACAGCAAGTTATAAAGTTCTTTTAAAAGGAATAAGAATTTCGTATGACGCTTTCTATATTAAAACTCACAGCATAGGTAGAAGGCTGGATGAGACTTGACTAAAACAAAACATTTCAGAGTGAGTTTGAAGACTGTTTTCCACTTAAAAAGAAGAAATACGAGGGCTAACTCACCAAGGCTTGAGAAACGATTCCGATCACTTAAAACCGAACCTACATTTTTAAAACACAGAGATAATTCTGTGACTGTTTTAATAACTTTAAGCACAATTAAGTACAATGCATGATAGTCAAACTTGTATGTTCTTGGGTCTGATTAACTGTGCTAAGAAAGGCTTGGCCATTTGAGACAGGAAGTCACATGCACAATTAAGTACAATGCATGATAGTCGAACTTGTATGTTCTTGGGTCTGATTAACTGTGCTAAGAAAGGCTTGGCCATTTGAGACAGAAAGTCACATGCCACATGCAAAATGTTGAACTTCGCTACGAAGGAAATAATGCTGGATTTGTCAACCCAGACATGAAAGTGATGACAAAGATCTTCAGAGGTTCATAAACAATGGTGTATGTAAATTATACCTCAGAAGAGCTGATTTAAAAGAGGCAAACTTTTGATGTACTGAAGGTCATTTTCTTGGTGCTTGACCTGAGTAGGAAGACCAACAACTCCATTGTTCTCAATTAGGTGGTAAGCCATCCGTCTGGGGTGCTAGAACTTCACATGAAAAAGCGTCGCTTCCAAATGGCGCCGGGGCAGTACATCTTGCTCCAGTGCCCGTCCATATCCCGGCTGGAGTGGCATCCGTTCACCCTCACCTCCGCCCCCCAGGAGGACTTCTTCAGTGTGCACATCCGGGCGGCAGGAGACTGGACCAGAGCTCTGTGCCAGGCCTTTCAAGCTGACGGACAGGCCCTCAGGGAGCCTCAGAGCCTGCCAAGGTTGGATCCCATTCCTTTCTTATGTATAACTTAGAATGTTTTTAAGAGTAAGGTATTTTAGTGCAGCAACATGCTACCAAATTTAGCATTATCTTTTTTCTAGATGGTAAGTTTGAGTCTATTTTTTTTTAATTTGAGAACATACATAAAAAACTACAGTCATTAAGTTCTGGCAGAGTCAAAAGAGTGGATTTCCCACTGCGTGGGGTCAGTGCCTCTAGCCTTGCGTTGCTCAAGGGTCAACTGTAATTTTAAAAATTTCCGATAGAAGCAAATATATTTCTTCAGAAAAAAAAAAAAAGATCAACAAAGGCAGGCCCTGATGCAGGGAACAGAGGACTCCTGCTTTCCCAGCTCCAAATGTTACTTGGGTGGTTACAGGCAGCCTGAAATGGCTAAGACAGCCCTGAGAACTTTTTGTTGTTAGGCTGAGGTCTATAAATTGTATTTGTGAAGTCTAGTCTTCATAAGACGCGTACTTCATGGTCAGAATTATTCTAGCAGGCTCCTTACACTAGAGAAAGAGCTAACTAACAATTACAGATGGAAGCTCATAAAATGACAAAATGATCTGAGAGTCAAGAAAGGTAGTAGCGTCGTCAGTCAGTCCTGCATGTGCGTATGCAACGGGTATTGATTAACCTCCACTGCTCACCGGAAAGACAGAGATGGCAGAACATTGCCCCCATCTTCTAGGACATCAGGCCGCCTGATGCGAGCAAATTATTTAATTTGCTACAAGGAAGACGTACAAAAGGTAGGTCCAAGAACGTTGGAAAAGCACTGATGCCATCTGGATTGGCCTCCTTGAGAATGAAGGATCACAGACTGGGTGGCTTAAAACAATGGAAATTTATTCACCATTTTGGACTATAATCTCTCAGTTCTGGAGACTATTATCCAAAATCTAGCTGTCAGCCAGGCCCTGCCCCCTCTGAAACCTGGAGGGGAGAGTCCTTCCTTGCCATTTCCTGGTCGCTGGTGGCTGACCATCAACCTTGTTCCCTGGGGCTCCAGCTGCAGCGTCCCAGTCTCTCTGCCTCTGTTGTCATGTGGTGTTCTCTCCTCTTGTGACTGTGTTTCTGTGTCTCTGTAACCTTTCCTTATAAAATTGTATTGGAATAAGGGCCCTCCCTACTGTCTGACCTCATCTTCCCTTGATCAATTATATCAACAACAAACCTGTATCCAAATGAGGTCACATTCTAAGGTGCTATACAGTTATAATTTCCACATATCAGCCTCAGGGACATGATTCAATTCAAAACAGCATCCCATTAAAAAATGCCTGGGCACATGACAGTGTGAGTTGCCAGTGCCTGGCCTAATGCTGATTCCCACTCTCACTCAGGATTACCTGATAAGCACACAAAGCCTGTGCTTAGGGCCCCAGATAGACAGAGACACGTGCACACACACACAAACACACAAAATGGTAAGAAAAACATTTCTGAAAGCTGATCATTTCAAAAGAACCATCAGGAGGTTCTCTCTTCTGCCATCCTTGGAGGGTACAGGAGCTACCAAGCAGTGCCACTTCTGTGAGAAACTGGGTAGTGACCAGGGTAGAGACACACCTGGAATGGAACTTCCTGGGGGCAGGATGTCGTCTGTCCTCTTTTGTGGCCAGTACCAAGCACAGTCTCTAACACATAGTGGGTACAGAGTGAACACCTGATAAAAGAATAAACAAGCACCTGGACCCAATATGGATGCCTCAGCTCACTTGTCAAGTATTTACAGGTGGCAAACTCAGCCCTGGAATAAATTTGAGCCACAGAATCTAATCAGCATATTGTCCCTTTTGAGTCCCTTCCAGTGGGATGCTAACCTGTAACTGTGCGGCCCTGGACTTGGTTATGTTTCATGAATAGGAATAACCACACACTTTCATTCCAAGCATTAGCACTAAAAAGTGGTATGATATCAAACCAGGCTAGCACCCCAAGTCAGATGACAACACCTGACTATTCCATTAAGAACTTTTTTTTTATCCTGGAAGAGAAGCAATATAACAGAACTCTAAGATTCAGAATGCAGTCTAAATGCTTAAAATCAGGAATAAAAGTTGGCACACATGCACATACCCCCCACACTGGTCCCTCTGCCAAGATCCATACCTACATCTGATTTGCTAGCCTGGTCTCTGCTCTGGGTATACACAGTTCTCTGGTCTATTAAGCAACCTTTCCTTCCAGAGTACAGCTAGCATTTCAGCCAATCTCCCAGCAAGCCCCCAGAGCGTGTTTCTCAGAGGTAGATATGCCCTGTATCTATAGAATGCAAGGTCAGCTCAGAGCCTGGCACTGTCTTCCTGCCACATACACACAGCCCCAGATCTGCTGAGGCTCCTGGGCTCCACCTCCCGCTCCCTGAGCTCCCAGCCATTCTTGTTTTTCTCACACACCAAGCGCACTTGCTTCAGTGCCTTGGCCACTGCCATTCCTCTCACCTGGGATGCTCTCTCTCAGATCTCTGCCTCCCTCTACCCCCAAGTCTCTGCTCAAATGTCTCCTAGTGAATGCTTTCCTTCCGTCCTCAACCTGGCTGGCACTCGGTGTCACAACATCCGTGCCCTGCTCTGTTCTCCACGTGCTTACACCACCTGACACACCAAATATCTGTTTCTTTGTTGCCATCTCGCTCCCCACACTAAAATGGAGGTCCCATGGCAAAGGGACATTACCTCTTTGGTTCACTTTGGTGTCCCCTGTAGCCAGAACAGGCCCTAAGTCCCAGCTGGCACCAATAAATATGTATGGGCTGAATAAAAATGAGTTGTTGTAAACAGTGCAGCTTCCCGCCATTTGTTCAATTCATCTGAACAGGTATGTGTGTGCAGCACAGGTACCAGCAGTGAAACAAAACAAACAAGAAACCCTAGAATTTTTTTATATCTCCCACCCACGAAGAACTGGAATTTTATTGGACTTCCTTGGATGACTTTATCTCTCAAAGGTGTTTTATTTTTTAATTAAATCGAAGACTTTGGAGAGAGCACCATAAGTTTTCACTACTTTTGGATCTAGAAAGGACTTAATCCAGACCCAGGAATCAGTGACTAAGAAGCTCAGAGGAGAAGCAAACCTGGGTAAAGAGCCCTTCTCTGGGCCCAGGAGAAAGGAAGCTGTTTTAGAAGATCTGACCTTCTGAAGTACAATGGAGACACTCCTCAGAGTTGATTCTGGAGTTTTCAGCAATTTAACCTGCTGCCTGGAGCCTCAGGCTCCACCGTCGCACAGCCTGAGTTAAAAGCCCAATTGCTTATGTGATCATGGAGAATGTCTGCACCACCGTGCCTCAGTTTCCCCATCTGCAAAATGACAACAATAATAACAGTACCTAAGGCTTTGTTTAGGATTACATGTGACAGTCCATATAAAGCTCTTAGCATGATACATAATGAAAAAAAAGTTAGCTATTATTATTAGCAAAATAAGAAAGGTGACTTACCACAGAGATGACAGTGAAAGTGATGATTAGATACGGAAACCATATACAGGAATAGAAGTCACAGGTCAAAGAGACAGGAGCAGAAGTGGATGAGGTGGGTGGAGCTGCTGCTGACCATAAGCAACCGGGAACAGCATGACGTGGATGCTGGAAAGGCAAATGGCTTTCTAGGCTGCACTGTTAGAAATTTTCCATGTCCAAATCAAAGAGGAAGTAGCTCAGTGGACTTGACAAACACGTATTGTAGAATTGTACACCTGAAACCTATTAACCAATGTCACCCCAATAAATTTTAAAAAAACAAGTTTATTTAAAAAGGGATTAGTACCATAATGGGACACCCCCAAAAAAGAATTTAGGCAAAGGAAGCCAGTTCGAGATTGTGAGAGGTCTTGAGAAATGAAGACATTTGGGCCCAAAAAGAGTAATTAGGGTATCATAGTAGCTACAATCAGGTATTTAAGGGCGTGAAATGCAGGGAAGAGAAAAGACCTGAAATGTGTTTCTCAAGAAGACAAAAGGGGAGAGCTGTCAGAAGACAGATTTCAGTGAGACAGGAGAAAAAACTAATTCTCAGAGCGGCCCCTGAGAGGAGCAGGCGCCCTGCAGTACAGCATCAGCCAGCGCGAGCTATCAGGGATGCAGGAGCAAGGGCCACTACATTCGCAGGCGAGTGGGACTGAATATTTTCTCCTGCTGCTTCCAGCTTAGGGACTCAATTCTAATTATGAAGAAATTTGTGTATTATGTATTTCTGTGGATTATATGACACAATTCTTCCTTGCATTTAATTGTTATCTTTTCAAATCAGTGTCAAATAAATTCCAAATATGACTAATTATAAAAACAATTACCAATAGAACATGTTAATCCACGGAGATTCACCTTTTCGCTCTCAGTTCCCCTTATCTAATTATTTATGAAATAATCTACAGTAGGCTGAGACACTAACCCTTTCTGGTTAATGACCTTTTATTTTTATTCTTCCATTTCCATATATCAATATGTAATAAAGCCTTATTAATTAAGATTAACTTGAGGAGAGTTCATTTGAATTACTAGGAGCTCTGGCATATGGAGTATTTTTAAATAAACCCAATTGAACTTTCACGGCACATCATAAGCCCAAATGGGCCAACCTGGGGTGCCTTCAACAGACACCCCTTAGGGAATGGTTATGAATAACTTAGAACCCTTTTAATTAGCATATCTTTGTTCGTATGTAAATGTGTGTTTTTGGAATAGTTGGCATTTTTAAATACAAATTGCTGACTGAAATCTTTTAAACATTCCCTCTACGATTTAGTCAACAAACTCAAATTGAACAACTGCGTGCTGGAGAGCGCAAGGTGCTGGGATGCAGCAGCGGGCAAAGGCAGACACAAAGCAGTCACGCACACACTCCCCGAAGCAAGTGTGAGACTGCAGCTGTGATAAGGACTGCAGAGGGGGGGTGCATGGTGCTGTAAGTTATATAAGAAGTGATTTAACTAGTCTAAGGGGCTCTGCGAATCTTCCCCAGGGTGGTGGGATACGACCTAATGAAAGGGCAACTGTTAACCAAGCAAGGGTGGAAATTGAGGCCAAGCGTTCCAAGTGATTACTTAGATTATGACGTGCAAAGGCCCCGTGGCAGAATGGGGTACTGGATATTGTAGGAAGTGAAAGAAAAACCAGTGGGGAACTGACCATGAGACTTGGACTAGAACCCAGAAGCAATACATTTAGGACCATGTTAAAGGCAGTAATACTTATTCAATGAATGAGCTTTCTCCTTATAAAGGGAAATTTGCTAAGCCAAGATACCTCAGTGCCACTCTGGCCTAATTATTACAAATTTTGAGTTTGCATAATCAAAAGTAACAAGTTTTAGGAATTTCACATAACTGATAAATTATCTCAAAATGTTTTGTTTATTTCAAACAAATGACTTCCATTAGGCTAAAATTATATAAATATATGGTAGTAAGGTGTGAGACCGAATAAATAAAAACAGAGGAGAGACAGATCAAAGGACAGCTAAACCTGCTAACCCCTCTTGATGCTTCTGCTTTGTTTCTCTGGCAGCAGCCAGGAAAATAAAAGGGAAGCAAAGGCTTCTTCCAGCAGGCTTCATGATGCGGGGAGCCCAAACAAGCACTTCTAAGAACTGTAAGAGGAGCCTGCCACATGGAAGAGGCAGGAGCTCCAGCTGGAGAGGTCAGGCACTGTTCTTCCATGCACCTGGGCCTGACCATCTGGTTGACCGCCCAGGAGACAGGCCCCCACATCTTCATGCTGAGTCCCAGCTCTCCAGAGAGAGCTTTCTCCAGCGCAGAGCCAACCTCCCCACGCACACTCCCTGCAAACCCACCCCATAAAAAGCACTGGTTTCGGATGGCATGGGTATCAGGAGCAGAGTGTCCTGAACACCGCACCCGCTGGACTTTGTGATTGCAGGCTGGCAGTGGACGGGCCATTCGGGGCTGCGCTGACCGACGTGTTTCACTACCCGGTGAGCGTGTGCATCGCGGCGGGAATCGGAGTCACTCCCTTCGCTGCGCTTCTGAAATCGCTATGGTACAGGTGCTGTGAGCCACAGCCCCAGCTGAAGCCGAGCAAGGTATGGAGAAAAATCATTAGTGCACCCTTCCACAGATTCAAAGGCTCAGCATCCTGATATCTATCATCTGCCAAATCTTGGGGAGGATTTTAATTAACTATGAGGGATAAACGCGAGGATCCTTAACTGTACTTATGTTCTTAAAAATCTCCATTCAGTATTACATTTATGAGAAGGGTTATGTCTAATCTTGTTAAAGATGACGAGACATAAATTTTATTGCTTCATTGCCATTACAGGACATGTAATTGCTCATGTCAGTAAAATATGGACAGGCTGCAAATGGCTATGTGACTGGGCTGCAGTCGGTAATATTAACAGTCTACCTTTCCTTGGTCTCTTTAGCTTGAGACTCTGGTTGTAAGCGGACAATTCAATATCTTCCTCTCATGGATTCCGGGCCTTAACAAGAAGCGAAAATGCCATAACCGGGGTTCACTGGCTTGCTTACTTGATGTTGTCCTCTTCCCCCAAATCTCCCTTTTGCCTTTTCGTGTTTGTTTTCTGACCGAGTCCTCCATGGCTGCCTTCCTTTCTTGATGCTCTCCAGTCACTCTGTCCCCTGCTTTAACCCTCCTAAGACCAGCAGCAGACCCTAGAGCAGTGAGGAAAGAGACTCTTGCTAAGACTGAGTGGTGTCAACTCAGGAGGACCCAGGATATCAGGGGCCCCTGGTTCTGGGCCTGATTCTGGTTCTGCTACTTCTTGTCTGCTTCACACTTAGGCTGCAGTTTCCTCATCTGTCAGAGACAGATGTCTGGTTAGATGAGCCTGTCTCAGGATGTGTTCTATGGAGCATTAGTCATAGGATGCGGTCCACTAGAGAGAATTCTGTCGTCGGAGGAACTTAAGAAATGCTAGCACAAATCCCGCTGTAGAAGATTCACATCATCCAGTAGCCTATTAAATAAGTTCTGTAGAAAAGAGCCTCATTTGCTTCGCCTCCCCCACACTCCCCAAGCTCATTTAACCGTGAAAGCTTTCCTCACCTGACACTCACTCAAGAACAGCATTAATTAACAAAGCACTGGGGCAATGCCAGACCAGAAGATCTCGGAAGTCCGGGCTTCCCAATTAAGAAGTAAGAGTAAAATTACCCATCATTTCATGAGCTTCCAAGTGACAGCTTCTTGACATACATTTTCTTACTTGATCATTATAATCTTCTCAACAACCTTATAAAGTAGATAATAAAACACCTGTTTTTTCAGATAAGACACCTGAAGCTTAGCAAGACAAAAGCGACTTCCCTGAAAACACATGGGTAATAAAAGGCAGATTTAGGATTCAAACTCAGGTCCATCTGGCTCTTTCCATGACATAACGACACATGATAGACATGACATCTCCCATGGCACTGTGGGAGAGGCCTGGTCAGACTCTAGCTCAGCCTGGTTCCACTCTCAGTAGAGGCATCACTTTGAGTGAATCGGTTCATATCCCTCAGCTGGATTTCCTGATCCACACAATGGAAAAACAAGAGTCCATACCCAAGAGAAACTTGAAGCTCAGAGAGCTAGTAAATATGAGAATGTGATTTTTGAATCCAGGTCCTTCTTGTGCTAAAGACCATCTTCTTTTCTCTCTACCACAATAAATTTAGTAAGTGTCTTCATCTGGCTGCTATCCCAAAATAGCATCCCTGGGTGGCTTATAAACAACAGGTACTTATTTCTCCGGTTCTAGGTGCTGGGAAGTCCAGGATCAATGCGCTGGCTCACCTGGTATTTGACAAAAGCCTGCTTCCTGGTCTGTAGATGGCCATCTTCTGGCTAGAATTACTATCATACATAGCAGAAGGGGACAAGGTAGCTCTTTGGAGTCTTGTCTTTTAGTCAGCAGGAGTCAAGTTTATCAGTTTGCAGTTTGCAACTCAATGAGGAAAAAAATAGAGAGATCTAGAAGGCTTTTTTTAAAGGGCACTAATCCCATTCATGAGGGCTCTACCTGTCTGACCTAACCACCTCCCAAAGACACCCCCTCCAAACACCATCATTTTGGGGATCGGTTCCAACATATGAATCCTGAAGGGAAAACATTCTGTCTATGGCACAAAGCAAGCAAAACCACTGTTGTTTTATGTATTGGGGCCACACGGCAATGCTTTGTTATGGTTGATGATGATTCCCAGTCCCCCTAAACTTTTTCTTTCCTCTTGCTGTCTACCAGGTAAAATCCACTGAGCGACACGTCTTCTTGCTTCATGGTTTCATCACACTAAACCTTACATTTCGTGTGACCTGATGATGATGGCTTGTGTGTCTCATTTTCATTCACTTATTCACTCAACGAGTATTCATTCGGCACCTAGAATGTGCCATGCTGACATGAAAAGCGCACCACTCTCCTCACACCAGGTTTATAACACCTCGCCCTTCTCTGAACATCCACGTCCTTCCCTCTGCATGTTCAGATAGTGTCTCATTTCTCCTGGCAGACTCTGAGCTCCTTTGAGCCAGGCTTCTTTAAATCTCTCTCTCTCTCTCATTCTCTCTCTCTCTATATATGTATTTTTTTATATATTTTTGAAGAAAATTTATATATGTATAAATTTTGAATAAATCGATGAATGAATAAATGCCTATGCGCACCCCAAAAAACAAGTGGATTCTGCACAATTCTCTATAAGATTCTAGGTCACTAAGGTTAATTCACTTTTTAATTTAACCAGAAAGACTGTTTGTTCAGTAATTTTATAATTAAAATAATGTATCCAATTACTTTACTACAAATAGAGCAGAAAAATCCGTATAAGACCCCACAGACTCTTGCAGTCCATATAGGAACCTACAAAATCTTAATGTTCCCTCTGCCCTCCCAGCGCCATTGGTATTCCTGGGCCCTGTTTCGGGGGTTTGCAAGGCTGTTTTAGTGGGAAGGTTAGGCAGTTAACATGAAACTATAAAACAGGGACATCGATCTTCATTCCAAACACAGAAATTGAAAATAAAAATGCAGTGTTTTTATAATATAAAAATTGGGGGTAATATTGGGTCAATATTCAGCTGAAAATAAAGGTAGGAGTAATGGTATACAGAAGCTAGAAGCATGGAATCACAAAACAACCCGAGGGATCTCAACCTCCTAGCTTTGCAATGGCAACAAAACTCAGCTCCCATACTTGGAGTGGGAAGTGGTTTGTCCCAAGTCGCCCGGCTGGCTAGCCAAGGAGACAGGACGGGAGCATGTGTTTCTGATCCCCACAGCAAAGCTCTTTTATGAAAATGAGATTTCACGCTATTGAAAGTTTAGGCTGAAAATTACACTAAAGGTCCAGTTTCTTAGAGTCTGCATGCATGAGAAAAAGTTTCAGAAGTTTCCCTGTTTTAAAGCCACTTTGTGTTTGTTTGAGTACAGTTATCACTAGGCTTATATAACTAATATTTGTCAGGGCCGCCCACATGCCTTTGAGATATAAATGCTACTTCTTCCATTAAACTGTCAGCATCTATATAATTTTTAAAGTACAGCAGAGCAGAGCAGTATATATTTATCTAACAGCATCTTCACAATTATAGCACTGGGCTACAGTTTTCAGATTGTTTTCTTCCATCACAGGAAAGGGGGAAAACAGCATTGGGGCTCAGAGCTGGATTTTAAGCCTAAATGGTTAACTACAGTGGATTTTCTCCTCCTGAGTAAAACACCATTTGGCACAAAAGCATTCATTTTTTTTTTTTTTTGTAAAAAGCCTCATGTTACAAGTCTACAATTAGAAGAAAAATTGCACCAAAGTTTTGTGTTATTTTCACTGCAGACCATTTTTTAACCCTTTTCCCATGCCACGTTGTTCGAGAACACTTCTAAGTAAAATGCAGACTAGCCAACAGGACCCCTGTTGCTTCTTTGGGATCATGTGTAGCACTTTCTGTTTGAAGCTGCTGTTTAAAAATTTCTTCCTAACAATCTTTTATTTTTAAAGATAGTCAGGAGGAGGTGGAGAGGAAGGGAGAGAAGTGGTTAGGAGGAGACTTCCCAAGAAGGCAAAAAAACAGTAAGTATAACAATGACGGCTTGCTGTTAAGAAAATGCAGGAAAGCTGTAATACATGGAAGGGACATTTTGAACGCTGGAGTAAGAGCCGGACTTCCCTTAGCAGAAGGCAGGCTGCTGTGGGATGAGGGAAGGATGCACGATTGATTGAGAAGCGTCAGCGACACAATGTGGAGGGAGCTGGGTGCTAAGGGGTGTGAACACCCCATTGCGATGGACACCCTCCAACTCCTGCCTAACGGGCACGATTGATTCTACATCACACCCCATTTGTGAACAAAGGTTGAAAAAACTGAAGACAGTTTGCTTGTGCAAACTGTCAGAATGATGAATGAAATAGGTGTGTACACATGGGGAGGGCGTGGGAAGATTATTGACACAAAATACATTGGCTTCCACGTTGTAGTTCACCCTGATGTCACAGCCAGCCATGCAGACAGAACTGAGAGGAACTCCACCCAGGAGAGTGGGTCCATATTCTTAACTGCATACGTAATCTTCAGACTCTAACAAAACCGATTAGAGAAAAGCTGAGGTAATCTAATTTCTTCATAAATTGTCTTCCTTCATCAGCTCACGAATATACAACTGTGCTAATGGGTATTTATAGTATGTCCCATGCAAAATAGCCTTTGGGTTCTTAACCTAATATAATAAACAGGTAATTCAAATAAAAAGACAGCCTGGGCCAGTGGGAACAAGACAAAGAGGCCAAGGAAGGCAAAAATCATACTCTACTTAAATATACTAATGAAACAAAGGAAGGCCTGCTCTCTTTTCTAACGAATGAAAAACACATTTAATTGAATCTGTTTAGTTTGAGAAATCGTTCACTTCCACTTTCCCTCACACTGGCACTGTGGCTGCTCCCGGAATTGATCACGTCTCCTGGCCCCTTGGAGTGTCGTACCAACTGAATGGGGGAGCATGGGGCCACCTTTGCCTCTCCAGTGTCACAAGTTCTTCCTGTCTTTCATCAGGTCATCCCCAAAGACTTTATTCTCCAGCAGGCCTTGTGGGGAGGTGGCCGATATTAACATTTTTAATATCTTGCTTTATTAACCACACTTGCCATACAAGACAAAGGTATCCCTGTCAAAGAATCACATAAAACACTCAAGCAGTCAAGAATCGCCCTTCATTAGTCTTTCTCCCCAAACTCCCCACCACCACTTCGCTCTCCAGAGGACTCACCATTAAACAGTTGAGTGCCTATTATTCTGTTCTTTTCCATTCATTTGCGTGAACGTACTCACCTACGCCTGTATGCAGGGAGTTATTTTATTTTTACATAAATACTGATGGAGTGAGGAGTGTGCGTGTGTGAGAGGGAGAGAGAGGTGCCTTTGTTTTGTTTTTGTTCTAACGTGGCTGAGAGCACATTCATTGTCAATACCTACTGACTGACTTTATTTTACTTTATGCCTTCAGAGTAGTCTATAGTATGAGTATCTCACAATTTGTGTGACCATTCTATGATTAATGCCATTTTGGTTGTTCAACAATTGCTATTAATTAGAACAAACCAAGACACAAACAAGCTAAGGCTTGGTCACAGGGCAGCCAGCAGTTTGCCCGTGAACTAGTTAACATGAAGGATAATGGCTTTAAGAAGCCGTCCTGAGAACTACAAATGTTTGACAAAGTCTGGCCTCAGGCTTATGATGGCTAACCGGAAATATAATTGTGGAATTACCTTTCTTTAAAACTGGACATGGAAGCCATGTTAAGAGAGCATTTCCATAAGAAGAAATAGTTGTTTCAAAATTTGTTCATCCAAGATGACCTTGGCAATGACAACAACAACACAAAAACCAGGACAATAATAGTGACCATTTGTTAAGGAGGTATTACGTTTTCTGAGTATCAGCCACAGTCTTTCTCTTGTAAGAGAGAAAAGTTTTCTTTTGGGAAAATGGCCGTGATTCCCTCCACGAGAAGTCTCCATTACCCTGTTAGTTTGAAGCATCTGGTCAGTTCTGTTACCTCATGTGATTGCCTTAGCTAACTCAGGCTGCTATACCAAAAACGCCGTAGGCCGGCTGACTTAAAACAACGAATATTTATTTCTCACGGTGTTGGAGGTTGGAAGTCCAAGATCAAGGAACCAGCATGGCTGGATTCTAGTGAGAAATCTCTTCCTTGTTTGTAGGGGGCCACCATCCCGTGTGCCCTTATATGACAGAGAAGGCGGCCTGATCTGACCCCCTTCTTAGAAGGGCACTAATCCTGTTATTGGAGCTTCCACTCTCACGATCTCATCTAAATTTAACCGCTTCTCAAAGGCTCACTTCCAAATACCATCACATTGGATCTCAACATATGAATTTGAGAAGGACACAAACATTCAGTCCACAACAATGGGAACAAAGAGTGTGGCCCAGGAGGAGGCAAGGTCACATTGCAACTCCACTGTTGGTGGAGGCGCTAACCAAAGTCAAGGTCAACCCTGGCATCCACCATGTGGGTTCAGTACACATGGAGCCTGGGTTGCATTTTGCTGGTGAAAGACCTCTTTTATCAGGGCTGTGTCCTTGTGACCAATGTTGAGGTGTTCAGACTGGCACTATAGTCTGGTGTCACCTGCTGTCAATGGGCACCTTCTCTCCAATTCAGAAGTGAACAGTGGGAACACAGACCTCCAAGTAAGGGAATGACCCCCTTTGTGCTCCAAACTTGTGGTGTTTATTCTGTACCCTTTCAAATGACACTGACAAAGCAGCTAACTGCTCTGAGCACAATACGCCTCTGTCGTCGTACAAAATGCTTCTGTGAGCCATTTCCTTACATCTTCACAATAACCTCGCGGGTTGTTACTCTGTGCTTGCTGTCCCTTTTTTGCCATTTCACATGTGTGGCCCTCTAAGCTCCAGTTAAATGACCTGCCCCCAGTTACAGGTAGACGGTGAAGCTCAGAGTCCAGGACAGGTCGTAGGACTAAAAAACGCACCATGTTTAATTATCATGCCTCGTGTACAGTTGCCTTCTTTGAGGTGAGGAGACATTCTGGACCATAAAGAAACAGATAAATAATTTCTGTCTCCATACCATCCTCAGGAAATTGAGGTGGGGTCTAAAGAAATCCAGATTGTATTTGTGAACATCCCGTGGCACAGCAGAGGAAGCTGTTGGGGTGTCTGTGAACTCTGCTAGTAAAATAGATGAGTAGCTTTCCTTACTTCATTTTCTGAAATGGTTTATCAAAACATAGCACAGGTTCATTTTCTACCAGCCCCAGATGGCCTCAACCTGGTCCACACAGAGTACAGCAGAGTCCTAAAGAGAAGCCCAGACTGGGGGAGCACGGGATGAATGGAGCTCATGGAGAACACAGCACCGGTAGTGCCACTCTGACCCAGGCCCTCTGAGATTGGGCTTGGCTGAGTTTGGTCTGGTGGTTCATGCTGGGAATGCTATGACAGCGAAGGCCTGTGACAGGCCACATGCACACCCAGGCCCTCTGAGATTGGGCTTGGCTGAGTTTGGTCTGGTGGTTCACGCTGGGAATGCTATGACAGCGAAGGCCTGTGACAGGCCACATGCACACAGAACTCCCTAGCCCTCATGACGCAGTTCTGGAGTGGTCTCCTAAAATATCCAGAAAGCCATTATTTAAACTGTATTTATTGGGGTAACATCGGTTAATAAAATTATATAGGCTACAGGTGTACAATTCTAAAATTCATCATCTGTACACTGTGTTGTGTGCTCCACACCCCAAGTCAAGTCTTCTTCCTTCACCATTTAACCCCCTTTACCCTCTCCTACCTCCCCCACCTCCCTCTCTCTCTGGTAACCACCATACTCTGTGTATCTGAGTTCTTCTTCGATGAATCCTCTCACATTCTTCACCCAGCCCCTCAATCGCCCTCCCTCTTGACAGTTGTCAGTCTGTTCTTTGTGTCTATGAGTCTGTTTCTATTTTGTTTGTTATTTTATTCTGTTCATTAGATTCCACATGTGAGTGAAATCATATGGCATTAGTCTTTCTCTGACTGACATATTTCACTTAGCACAATGTTCTCCAGGTCCACTCATGCTGTCACAGAAGGTTAGGTTTTCTTTTCTTTTTTTTAAGTCTGAGTAGTATTCCTTTGTGTAAGTGAACCGCAGCTTTTTTATCCGCTCATCTACTGATGGGCACTGGGGCTGCTTCCAAACCTTGGCTACTGTAAATAATTATAAATAGCGCTGCCATGAACACAGAGGTGCATATACTCTTTCGAATCAGTGTTTTGGGTTTCTTCAGATACATTCCCAGAAGTGGAGTTGCTGGTTCATAAGGCTGTTCCATTTTTAATTTTTTGAGGTAACTCCGTACTGCCTTCCACAGAGAGAGCCATTTTGTATACATACGAGAAAAATGTGTTGAATGTGTCCTGTTAAGGAAATAACGTCATTACTCTAAAAGTTCAGAACTTTCATCATTTTACTGAGTGTGAGTTTCTGTTTCACAAAACTTTTAAATGTAATCTTGTGTATTTTGGGGCTTCTGATATCAGCTGCAGAATCTTGACAGCCATATTTTACCTAAGTAACTGGCTTTAGGTCATTTTATTTTTGGAGACTGAGGAAGGGTGAGTGTTGGGAAGCACAGATCACGGAGGTGTAGCCTGTTGTTTAGGGTGTTGGCTGTGCCATTGAAGCAGGTCCTTCCTACCGGCTGAAGTGCGGGAGGGGAGATCTTCTCTCCCTGCACAGCCAGTGTCCGTCACCATTAGAAAAACAAAAGAGGGTCAACGTAAACACCCTTTTCCTCTGTCCAAAGCCTCTTTTCCCCTTCCCTGCCCGGAAAACTTCTCTGAGCCTACTCACTGTTCTACCTTGCCTCATGCCCCAAAGCTGCCCAGTGTCACTTTTGAGGCAGTTACAGAGGGAAGGACACACACAGCCCTCACAGGGAAGCAAAGGGCACAAAAGGCTTGGTAAACCCTAAGAACTCTGACCCATGGCTAGACCACAAGGAAGTAAGGACAGGGGTGACTTCCGTTTGAAAGGAAGGTTAAGATGGGGGCATTTTTCAAGCAAGAATGATTGGGACTGGATTCACAATGGACAGGTTTCTTAAAAAACAAACGTTTTGGTTTATTATTTCTATACGACTATATTTTAAGCATGTTCCTTAAACAATGGAAATAATAGAAGTCAGTGATGTTTGTTCTGTACTAACTGTCACTGTTAATGGTCTTGGATGAAACAATCTGTGGAGAGCAGGAGGAAGGGCAGGTGCATAGGTGAGAACGGCATTAAATTCAGTAGTTTTTCCACCTCCGTAGGGAGCAAAGAAAGCTAAAGGAAGGGCTAAGGTTTGCAAAGAATGATTTAGATTAGGCATCGCCCAAAGTACAGAGAGAAGATAGCAGTATCCATCACCCACACAGAAGACGAAGTCAGCCTCCCGGCTGCCATTCTCTCATGCCTGCCCACACTCCCACATCACACACACAGTCCAGTCTATTCTAAACACAGCAGGAGTAGCCGCTGCCTTCTGGACCTTCCTCAGATCACATCACTGCCCTCCTGGGCCCTGACACCCTTCCGTGACCCCCTGTCTTGCTCCAGCCATCCATCCCCCCTGGCTCTTCCCTGACAGGCCCCACTCAGGGTTCCTTCCCTCCGTGTGTCCTCCCTCTGCAGAGTTCCCCCACTAACTATTCCACTCTTTTGCCTCATCCACATCTTTGCCCAAATATCCCCTTTCCTTGACCATTTGACTTAGGATTGCAACCCTTCCCAGCCTGCCTTATGTTTCTCCATAGCACTTCTCATTGGCTGACATATTCTATATGTAATGTCTTAATTTATCATCTTCCTTCTCCCTCTAAAAGGCAAACTCCATGAGGACAGCGCATTTCTGCCTCTTTTGTTTGCTCTTACAGCTCCAGAGCCAAGACAGTATTACCCTAGAGTAAACATTTAATACATGTTTATCAGGTTAACACGTGAGTGGAGGCACGCAGTCACTGTGCTTTCCTGTGGGAGTCCGTGGGGCATTCACCTAAAGGAGCCATTGGCTCAGTTTCACAGCTGAGAAGGGACAGGCGCTCCTTGTGGGGAAGGGAGGAGCAGTTAACACATTTAGAGTTTACCCTTTGTCCTGTAATTAATATGCAAAGTACCCTTCCAAGTAGCAGCTGTCCAACAATATATGTAAGCTCTAATTCTTAAGAGAAAAATGTCTTATCATCACTAGCTTCTGCTCTTCCTGATGGTTAATATTTTAAACTCCTGCACAAACCTGGAGAGATAGAACAAGATGGTCCGTCTTGAAATACATTCTGTGATTTTTTTCTTCATGAATTTTATCTGTTAATTAATGTTCATCTATAACTTTAATTAGATGATGGTGAGCTTGCAGGCTGGCTGGTGGAGGGGGAAGGGAGAACACTGACTATTGGAGAAGATATTTCTTGGTAAAGCTCAAGACCAGTCCCCTGGTAGATCTTGCTATGCAGTAGAGATGTGTCTCTTTGGGGAGGGGTTGCAGAAAACAGTAGTGGGCAGCAGGAGGTAGGAGTGTGAGAAAAATAAGGAGAATTAATAGATCTATCTCCTGTGGTTTCTTCTGGATACAATTATCTAAAGTTCAAAGCACAAAAACTAAGCCTTTATTTTTAACAAACCCAAACTACTTCTTGTCACAAGCCATTTGCTAAACACAGAGGTTTTTTTTTTAACGTTCCTAGATATAATGTTATTACAGCAGTTGACACACAACCATTGCCACTACCCACCAACTTTTTTGGACAATGATATGTCTGACTGGGGGGAAACTTCTGGCCTCTGTGGCCTGATTCTGGGATTTCCATAATCTCTACCCTCTGAGGAAGGGCCGAGCTGGTGAAGTGGATTAGCACTCAGCCTCTGGGGTGTCTGGAGATGAGAGTTCCAATCCCCAGCTTAGGTCATAAGTAAAGATGAAGGGGCTGGTCTAACAGTTTATCCCCCTCTGGGGGCAGTGAAAGGCATGGCTAGTAATGATTATTAACCTTGTTCAGAAGGAGCACAGCCAGGAATGTGCTGAATTGATCCTCATCCAGAGAAACTGGCAACAGCCAACAGGCTCCTGACTCTGAATTCACTCTGGGGTTTTTCAAACGCAATGTGAATTTTTTCAAAAGAAATCACAGTGTGACTGTTCACTGGCAGAGAGAAGCATGTTATTTTACAGAAGTGCCCATTTGAGCTCAAATAATTTAATGGAGATAAAGTAGTCTGCGATTATCAGCACATTGTGAAAAGAGGGGCAAATCCGTTCTCTCCTGTTCTCTCGACAGGTGTATTTCTATTGGATCTGCCGGGATTCCAGAGCTTTTGAGTGGTTTGCTGATCTCTTACTCTCGCTGGAAACACGCATGAGTGAGCGAGGGAAAACTCACCTTCTGAGTTATCATATCTTTCTCACTGGCTGGGATGAAAACCAGGTATTGATGAGACTGAGAATGAGCAATATTATCCAAGTGATCTAATCATAGGACAAAGGGAAGAGAAACAATTTCAATAATGAGCTGTATAGTTTTCTGATAGCATGAATTATTTTTACGTTCTTAAAAAGGAAAGGAGAATAAAATGAAACTGGATTTTAAAAAGTGATTCAAATCATAGCAATGAAAGAACCTACAGTTAACGCGCTAAGGAATAGAAAAGAAGATTGGAAAAAAGTGGTGGTCAGTGGAAGACAATCCTAAATTTGGAAATCCAAGAAAAATTATAAAAAAGTATGTCATTGAAAGGGGCATTTGTCATTTTAGTGACACCAAGCAAATACTATTGATTGGCTCTATTGTCATGTTGACCTCCTAATTGGTTCTAATTCTGTGCTTTGAGCTGTTCAGAGTTAAATAGAAAAAATTTTCTGGTGTTTATCTTCAACATTTCATATTTTAAAGTATGTGAGATTCTACTGAAAATAGTCATGGTGAATCCATGATTTAGCCAGAGATGCTTTATTTTCTTAAGGCGTTCTTAGAAATTGTGCGCATGTGTGTTTATTCACCAAAGATCAAGATAATCTTCTGTTGTGGCAGGTGTTCTGCATTGTATTCTATTAGAAATATTAAGGTTGAATTTAGCAAAAATAATATATATCAAAATATTGCACTGTGGTAGTATTTCAGTGTTGAGAATGTTGAATGATACAATAACAATTAAATTTGAAACCATTTTTAACGCCTCAAACATGAAAACTAACAGTGACGTGATTACTCAGTTATGAAATGTATATTCGAATTGGCACTTCTCTAGTAACTCCCATGAATATTTATCTTAAGGAAAGTGTGTGGGAGCCAAGAAGATTTGCATTAATCACTAAAATTCACAAGTGCATGCATTTCTGTCGGCTAGTGAGTTTCTCTCTCTGTCCCTTCCAAAAGTGTGTTATAGCATATACATTTTTTTTTCTGAATACAAGTAAATTAAATTAATGTTCTTAAATTTTTGCCATGACATGTTGGAAATACTTTAGACGCTCAAATTCCTGGAATAAAATAATTGATGCAATCTGTTGGTAAGAAATCAAGAGGCTGTTTTAGAAATAGCCAATTGTTAAACTGCATCCAGCAACCTCAAAGTGGCAGGATGACAAGCGCAGAAGGGACAGATGGAAAAGGTATTGCAAAGGGCAAATCAACAGGGTTTGGAGATTAATTGAGCCTTGGGCTGAGAAATCTGGAAAATAGTTCCAAAAGCTCGAACATCAGTGATTGGCAGCCCAATGGTACCACTATTATAAGCAGGAAAGGCCCTTTTATACTATTAAATAATGCCCAAACTTCAAGTACTAGTAAGCACTTTAAGACCTTTTCCAGCCTGATGACAACCCCCTTGTTCTATTCACTTTCGTCATTTTCCTCTGGCACTGAAGCCACCAAACAATGCATGTTCTCCTATCACGTCATGTAACTTCATGTCTTCCCTTATATTGTCCCCTCTCCCTGACATGTCCCTCCCCACTGCGTACTGCATGAAAACAAAGCCCAGTGCCCTGCAAAGCCTTCCCCAATTCTCTTAGTCAAAATTATCCAGGGCTTCACCACAGCAATTTGTTTGCTTCTGCAGCACTTGGTTTCTGTCTCTGGTACAGAGGGTCGTGGTCTGAGTCCTACTGATGCACGTGGCTGCCCTCCCCCTCAATGAGCAGTTCCTCACAAAGCGGGGACCTTCTCTCTCTCTTCTTTGTACCTCCCACTCGGCATACACTGCCTGCTTAGAGGAAACACTCAACAACTAAAGTCACAAATTATTTGGGGAGATTCATTTTTAGCTATGATGATCAATTTGAAGGAACAGAAAGAATTCTTCATAAAAATATCTTTGGGAGTTTGAGATGCAATACTCTACTCAGGCAGGAAGATGAAGGAAGGAAGTCTGGATTCATCTTTGTAGGCCACACTAGTCAGGACTATGAAAATGGCAGCCCTTTGGGGTGTAATGGTCCAAAAAAGGTTTAGTGAGGATTTTGTAATGCAAATAGAATCCAGAGGAAGCAGCGTTCAGGCACACGGTGAAGAAGTCAAGGAGAATAAGGCCTGAGTTGGTCGTTAGATCTGGCATGTAGTGAGTAGTGAAGTGACACTGTCTTCTTTGCCCACAGCTTATGATATGACACCGATCAGTCCTGCTGTTAAGCCAGAGGCTGGTGGGGTGGGGACAAAATTGCCACTCTAAGCTGGGGGCTAATACGACTCTGACTCTGACCAGTTCTGATAACAGGTCTTCTACCCATTTCTGAAGCTCAATCCTCATCCACCACCTCAGCTCTTACCCCTGGACTCTTGTCTTGAACTTCATGCTTTACTCTCTGTCCTGATACACCTGCCTTCTCCCCATTTTTCTCTCTCAAGTCCTATTCCCAAACTCAATCCCAATAGCTACCTGGGGTCAGGCCTGGCCTGATAGCAGCTCCTGCAGCCTGGATTTCTGTGATTCCACTGCAGTCTGCCATCATCAGCTGGGCCTATAAGGGCACTACCAATATTCTCTGCTCAACCTCCCTATCCCTGGCTGCTTTCTAGACTGATAAGAAGCCCAGTCCGGGAAGTCAGATACAATAGGAGCCTAGGGTAGGACTTGGGCCTAGCAGGGTTGTTGGCCACAATCATGAGGAGGAAAAGTTAAGAAGTGAGCAATCAGAGCTACGAAGTGTGAAGCATGTGAATTCAAGAGCTGTAAAGAGAAGTTAAGGGGTCTAAGGAAGGAGGACAGGAGATACAAATCCCCAGCATAAGAGCAAGGTAGCTATCAGAATTCAACAACAACAACAAAAGTTACCACTGGGCATTGCTAGGCCCAAGCTCTTATTCACCCAAGCTCTTAGTTACCCAATGTCTGGGTGCATTCATGTAATTTGAAGGCAAATGGTTGGGCACAGACCTCCAACCAGGCCCCTTGCTATGTTTGGCCACCATGTCCTATCTGCCGGACTCAGCATCCTCCCTGCGCTTGAACCCAGCCAGTGCACTTCAAATCCTTTCAACCCAGTAGGCAAAACTGATTGTAAGATCTTCTTCCCAGATGTTCCCTGTCATTTTAATCTGTCAGTGCCTTTCTCAGATCCCCAAGTTTTAGTATTAAGTGAATGGGGACAAAGGTGCTGATTAATTTTTGAAAAGTCTGGCAGAAAAAAAGAAGTAGCTTAATATGAGCTTTCCTTGAGCCAAATTTACTCTATTACTCTCATTTTTAAAGAAAAATTTTCTTTCCAGGCTCATGTTACTACTGCATATCTACTGTGTGGGAGGTGCTTTGTATGAACTATGACCACAGTGGGATAGAAAATAAATGACATATTATGCCTGTTTTAGGATGCAAAATTGTTGATATCTTATCATAATGATAAACATTTCCAGCCCCATAAAGAATTTTTTAGTATTAAATCTACAAATGAGCATAATTATCTTATATTCAGTAGCAGAGTCCTATCTTTTCCTAAATGTCATCTGATACCACAATTTTTATTTTAGGCTATTCACATAGCTTTACACTGGGATGAAAACACTGACGTGATTACCGGATTGAAGCAGAAAACCTTCTACGGAAGACCAAACTGGAACAACGAGTTCAGGCAGATAGCCTACAATCACCCCAGGTAAGGCACTCTTTCCTCCGCCCACTGGGAGCCTCCCTGGGAAGATACAAGTTGTTGTTGACGTGGACAGCTCTTGGGCAGGTGGGTTCACCTGCAGTAGCGAGCACCTTGTTTAGAGACAAAACCTCATCCTGGGGAAAGCTGGTATATTTCCTGGGACATTTCAGGAACCACAATGTCTGCTTGACTGGCTTCCAACACCTCACAATCAGTGATTATGTTGAACCCCCTTACACTTAAACTCAAAGATGATATTTCTTACACTGCCTGCATCTTTAAGAAATCTTTCGTGTACATAGTTGACCTCTAATTACCCAACAGGACATGGAACGCACTTATGTCCACCTGTAAACTGTATCTGGAATGTCTAGCAAAGCAGACAAAAATGATATAGAGACAAGCAGGGATTTTGCATGGTGCTTAAAGACACAGGTTATGGAGCCCAAGTGCCTGGGTGTAAATCCTGGTTCTGCCCCTACCACCATTTTACTCAAACATGTTATTTATTCTGCTACTGTCTTAGTCTCCTTCTCAGTAGACTACGGATTATAATGGTGCTTATCTCCTAGGCTTCTGTGAGGATGAAATGCATGAATATGTATAAAGTGCCTACAACGGACTTTGAATTCAGTAATTGTTAGCTGCTATCATTATTATTTCAATTATTATCATATATAATAAATTCCTATGTAGAAGTAGAAGAGTCTTTGGTCTGGGACCATGAGACAGGATTGAAGGCTGTGCTTTTTGATTCTAGACATTGCTGACTACGTGACCTTAGCTTGTTCAAACTTTTAGGCTCTGTACAAAACGAGGATGATATTGTGCAGTCACGGTGTTGTTTTTATAATTTAAAAAATGGCATGTTGAAGAGTTTGGTAGCGTACGAAGCACTAATGCAAACATTTCTCATTGTTATCATGTGTCTCCTAAACCAGTGTTTGTTTTGAACCCCCATCATCTACGGCTCTTGAAAGTCAGCATGTCCTAATGTCTTTGTTTAAATAGTACTTTCCATATTGGAGGAAAGACCTGAAGGAAGCAAAGGAGTGCAGCACACGCAAAGGCCCTGAGACAGGAGACACAGTTCCTAGCCGATGAGGTTGGAACAGAGTGGGTGAAAGGGAGAGGTAACTGGGGGACCATTACAGGTCATTAGAAGACTTTGGATTTTATTCTGTGAGGGGAAGTTACTTCAAGTTTGAGCAGAAGAGTAGCATGATCCATCTTATGTTTAATGGAATCACTTCTGGTTGCTGTGAGAGGACAGACTGTAAAGGGCCTACAGCCAGAACAGAGAGGCCAGTGGAGGTGGCTTGGATTAGGAATAGTGGAGGTGCTGAGAAGCAGCTGGGGGTCTTGATCTTTTTTGAGGGCAGAGCTGGCCTGACTTGCCCATGGATTGGATGGGATGTGGGCATGGCCCAAGCTAGAATGGATGTACCACTTATGGATGTTCAGATGACTGTAAAAGGAGAAGATTGGCAGGCATGCCATATCAGAGGTTCAGGTTTTTAGTATGTTTATACAACCCCATGTTTAGTATGTTTATACATGCCCATTATATATCCAAGTGGAGATGCCGAGCAGGCGGATGAATAGGAATCAGAGGTTTAGGGGAGAAGTTAAGACTGAAGATACACACTTGGGAGGTATCAACATATAAAATGTGTTTGGAGCCATAAAACTGGATGAGATCACCAAAGAAGTAAATATAGATTGACAAGAGTTCGAACCACGTCAGTATCTGGAGGACAGGGCAATGTACTCTAACTCACAGCTATGTTATTAATCATGTCATCTAGGTATTTTATACCCTGACCTTTTTCCTGTCCACTCTATCAGTATTGAACCAAGAAGAGTAAATACCCACTGGGGCATTTCTGACTAATTCCCCATTTCCTATGATTTCCTGATTGTCTGGTCTTTTTTCCCCCCAGTTCTGGTATGACTGCTTTGTGACCTTCCTGTGTAAAGGTCATTGCTTCATTAAACCTTTTGTAATTCCCTAGCATTTATTTTTATCTTTATTTCTTGCCTTCTGGAATATTTTTCTGGTGAATATTATTCATCCTTTGGTCAGTTTGGCTGCTCTTTCTTGCGTTTTTTTCTTATATTTTCACTGTGTCAGAACTGGTCCATGTTCTTTTATATTGTCATTGCATTTGTTAGACTCCCTTGGAGCAGCTATTTGAAGGAGGCAAATTTGGTAAGGAGGGAGGAGTGGAAGGAATGACCAGCTAACTGTCCAAAGTTCGTAACCCATGCAATTCCAGTGGTCTCTTTCTTGTGAATTCACTCCGACTTAAACTGCTGCATGCTCTCTGATGCCCCTGGCAACCCTTTCTATGTCCTATGCCCTGGCAGTCTTCCCAAGAAACCCTGGACGCAAAACAAGAATGTTCACCTTGGAGGCTCTGCATCAGCTCAGGCAAGAGATAGTGCTTGTGGGGACTTACTCCTGACCTTGACTAGTCCTGAAAGTAAAAGATTTCCCAAAACAGAGGCCAAGAAAAGCTTATCCTTTGTATTCAGGGCTAAGAGAGGGAGAGTGGACCACCTACACAATTACTTCATTCCCCTAGAGGTCGGCTTCAGATGACCTTTAAGAAATGGCCAAGGCCCACACAGCAAGTGGCCTTGGGACTTTCCAGTCACCCCTCCTAAAACCCACTTACTCCTTTCCCTCTTGACCTCATACTTGCTGACCCTTGGCCTAGAATCCATTTCTGGGGCCCCATCTTCTCTCCAAACATGGTACTTCTAACCCAGCCTGGCTGCTGGAGCCTGCAAATCTGGTTCCTCCGTGCTTCTTACTCAACACCCAGTCCTGTCCCCTAGGTCCCCCGCAGGCCTCTGCTGAGCGCTGCAGGTCACCACCTTCCTCTCACACCCACCAGATAGCTGTCCAGAGACAGAGACTGACCCATTTCATCTGCTGTTTCCTTAAAAAGACTACATAGGTAAAAAAGAAAAAAATTATAAATGAAAAACTAACACAATTTTACAAGTGCATATGTTACAGCCACCACCAGGATTTTTTGTTGCTATTTTCTCCTTTTGGAAAAAAAATATATATTCATCCAATAAATGTTTTATATTCCGTTTTCAATTATCATGAAATAAATGTTCCCACTTTGCAGGCTTTTGATGCAGACACATCTTGGTTTTCCATTCTTATAGATAGGACTCCTCTTTATTATGATTGTCCCTTATTGATGTTTCTTAATGCATTTATTTTTGTTGCACATGAAGTTTGCAGCCCAGTGGGGAAGGCCTTTTAAGCCAAAATATTTAATTATCTCCCTCCCCTCGGAAAGGTGTGAGCCAGAAACAACAGCATCAAAAAAACGAGAGTGAAACTGAGTTTGTACAAAATCTGCCCCCAAAATTACTTGGCGAAGTGCTGAGGAGTGTGCCCGATTTTGCAGGGAGTGAGGAACAGAGAACAATTGAAGGTGGAAAACAATGTAGCTGTCACTTCTCTTGTTGTCCTTGTAAAGAGTGTATTCATTGCTTTTCAGAAGCCATAATCACAGTTTGGTACATAAGTGTATTTAAAGCCCAGTTGAATTTTTCAGCACGGTAGCAATGTAAACTCTGTTTCTGATAGATGACTTCATCTCTCCTGGGGTGGAAGAGGCCCCCGAGGTCTGGATGTCACTGAATCGGGCCTCTACGACTGACTTCCTAGCTCAAATTTTAAAAGTAACATATTCATAACAGCCTTAGTCACTAGAACACCACAACTTGTTGTGTAGCTTCGACTATCAATGTCATTGATACTAGACACATACAGGCAAAGAACAATGATCGTTTCATCCCTGGAATGTCAGCTCCCTAGGAAGACAAGTCACCAATAAGGAGCTTAACACTGGAATGCCAGCTTCCTAGGAAGACGAGTCACCAATAACAAGCTTAGCACCACCCTTCCAAAAGACTTCTAAACTGGCCTCCTTAAAATAATTTTGTTTTCTGCTGTGAGAAAGAAGATTTATGTTTAATGAAGCTTTTAATGAAGAAATCTTGGAAAGAGAATGCCAATAAAATCTAATTTTTAAACATGAAAATTTAATATGGAGAAGTATTTCAATATCCTGGCCTTTGTCCAGATATAAATGAAATACACAATCCAATTATGGTTCTACACAAAGGACAAAGTAACATTAATTTTCCCCGAGATGGTTATTAAAGAGATAAACAGCATGTTTTCCCCTGATTATGTCAAGGATACGTTTGTTCCCAAGACTACTTGGCTAGTCTTACAAGACAGGTCTGTCCTGTCGTTAGCTCATATCTTTTGGCAAAGATGGGTCAGAAAGAATTGGTGGGTTTGTTAGTGGCCTCAAAAAACGTTTCTTTGTTCTTGAGGGCCTTTGAAGTGGGCTCTCACCTATCTCTATTCATCAGCGTGAAGCCGAGGATTCTTCAGGCTTGCTCTTCGAAAAACATTTACCTGTTTGCTCAAAGCTAGAGTTT
>VMDR010004092.1:0-63980 GCA_007922815.1 Macrotus californicus | reverse complement strand
AGTTCAAGGAGTTCATCATCACCAAGCCCTTATTATATGAAATATTAAAGGGACTTATCTAAGAAAAAGAAGATCAAAAGTAGGAACAGTAAAATGACAACAAACTCACAGCTATTAACAACTGAACCTAAAACAGAAACAAAAACAAACTAAGCAAACAACTAGAACAGGAACAGAATCACAGAAATGGAGATCACACGAAGGGTTATCATCAGGGGAGTGGGTGCGGAGAGAGGGGGACAAGGTACAGGGAATAAGAAGCATAAATGGTAGGTAGAAGATAGACAGGGGGAGGTTAAGAATAGTATAGGAAATGTAGAAGCCAAAGAACTTATATATATGACCCATGGACATGAACTAAAGAGGGGGAGTGTGGGTGAGAAGGGGTGTGCAGGGTGGAGGGGAATAAAGGGGGGGGGAAATGGGACAACTGTAATGGCATCATCAATAAAATATATTAGAAAAAGAGAAAAAGAACAGAATACAAAAGAGAATTATAGAGTTGGCACAGAGATGTTATATTTGCCCATGTATTGAACAGTAACAAAAGTGAATATAAGTGAAAAAACAGTACTTCTGAGCAGGAAAAGATCACCAAGTCTATTTCCTTAGCTTGTAGCTGAGAGAAAGTGCACAAAAGCAGTTGCCACGTTTGGGCATTCAGTCATTAGAAACTCAGCCTTGTACATCAGCTTCATGATCTTGATAAAGCAATTTCATTTCTTTTAGTCTTAGACTCACACCCTAATCTAATTTTAAGAGAAGAGGATATGGTAATACCGCATTGTAGGCTTCTGAGGATGACTAAATGAGATAATGGTGTATTTTATGCTTGTCATTCCTTCAATTATAGGAAGTACATGTTATAATTTCTGATATCTAGAATAATTCTTATTTTAATGTTAAAAAACCTTGAATGTCTCTGTGCAGAAAAATAACTGTCACTGCCAGACATCTACAGCATTTTTCCTCCAATTGTCACTTCACTCCAGGTTGTTTTTTCTAAGTGGCCTCTTTTTTTTTTTTGGTTATATGATTGAATTTTTCATAGAATTGCATTTCTTCTTCCTTAAAAACCTTAAATTGCTTTCAAAAATATTACACTAGTATAAAGCTTTGGGGGAAAAGTAACTGTGCATGAGGTATTTTAAGGGAGGTGTTGCCCGTGTGCTTGGGCCTGTCAGAAAGCTTCGAACATCTATTTAACAAGAGCTTCCAGCTGACTTCAAGGGATGTTTAATGTAGAACACACAGTTCCATGAAGAAAAAAAAGTGAAAGCATAACTTAACTACAAATCAACACCAAGAAATCCCAGGTACTTTTTGGTATGCCTTATTGTAATTCTAAAGATTATAATCCCAAATACTGGTGTCAGAAAGTCGTAGTTTGCTAGAGTGCTGGGCATGACTCCAGCTGGCCAAAATGATTTTTTTTTAAATCTTCAGATGGTTGATTGTTTACATGGTCTAGATTCAAACTCTGGTATAATACCCTACAGGAAAAAAATTCATATCTCCTGTGGTGCAGGAGGTAAGCAGTTGCTAATGATAAATCAAATCTAACATTCCTGTTTCCTCAAGACTACAGGGTCTTTTCACTACCTTTTGCCAAGGAATTTGACCGTAATCTGCAGTCAATGTAGACTGATTGACTGTAGGTTGATTAAGGCCACACAGGTCTCAATCAACCAACCAACCGACAAGCTGGGTGGCTCCAAGCTGCTCAAGATACACTAAATCCATAAAAATAAATTCAGCTCAATTTAAATCAATTTAAAAGTTTCCCTTTTCTATCCCCAATCTAGGCTCCTAGAATTCACATCTACATATATTCTCAGGTCTCATGTATATTTGCAAAACTTGGTGAATGACTTTTTCTACTGTCTTATAATCAAGCTAATTATCAAGTGAATAATTAGAAATCAAGTCCCAAAGAAGCAAGATGACTTGACCCAGATCACACAGACATACACAGGGAAGGCAGAGCTGTCACATGCTGTCATTGGCCAGACAGAGGTGGTTTTCCCAGCTAACCCTGCGACAGAGGGAGGCTTGACCTCTCGCCTCCCTCAGGTAAATACTCCTCATACTTCTCCAACTTAGGTTTTTATCATTAAATATTTCCCCTATCAAATCACTACCAAAACCATGTGTCGATTTATGTTTAATTCAATGCAATTTATTTTTTAAAACATACCTTGAGGATTACTTAGGGATTAGAGACTGTGCTAGGTACAGGTGACAGAATGACAAGATAAATCTCTTTCAACAAAGAGATACCATCACATTACAATTTTTTTTTCTGGACTTCAAAACCCTCTAGGTTCATTTTGTTGTTCATTAGCAGAAGCTGAATTTTTTTAAGTTTGTAAGGAAAGAAACAGATATTATGGATGAACCTCATCTATAATTTTTATTTTTCTATGCATTCTTCTGTATTTACTTACTAGTTGCTTAAAGGTCAGAAAGAATCCCATTCATCTTGGCTTACATCAAAAAGTATAATTTAGAGGACAAGCATCTAGGAAATTCCTCAAAAATTCAAATAAAACTGATTCTCTTTACTCACAATAGTTCTATTCTATAAAGTCTGCGAACATTGAGTGACTCAAGGGGAAATAGATGGTTAGATTCCTACAACTCCTTGATCATGACATTTTCATCAACCAATCAATATATAACTTTGTTTTATGTGTGTTTCAATTTAAAGACATCTTAAAAATATATATATTATTGACTCATTAACAGAAAAATTATAACCAACATGCCTGAGTTAAGTTTGCCACACATTTTCCCCATAAGGCACATTACAGCCTCTCTGTGCAAGGAGACACTAGACAGGACCTCAGCACTATGCTTGGAAGCCATTTTTAATCACCAACAAGCACAAAAATGCAAAAGACATGGCACTAAATAGAACAGGTAAAGGATATGTGTCTACAGTGACAGAGCTCGTCAAGGAGGCGGAACACTGGCCTTGTTTGGCCTTAGCTGGGAACGTGTATACAAACCAACTCAATTTTTTCACCCACGTACCTATGAAAGACCTCAGAAGTTCCATAGGTCAATCGCTTCTAGGGTTGCAAATAAATTCTAGTGAAGAGGAGAACTCAGAAAAATGGAATCCATGAATAATGTGGATCAACTGTACCTTGTCCTATATGACAGTGGAACCTCTCTGATTTTCCAGGAAGTTCTCATAAAACCAACATATAACTAATAAATTTTTAAGAATTAATCAAGAATACTAGCCCTGGCTGGTGTGGCTCAATGGATTGAGCGCTGGCCTGCGAACCAAAGAATACTTAGTGATGGTGCATTAAGGGGACAAGAAAAAATCTATAATTGCTGATAAAAATCTAAGCCGCATTCTCTTTTCCAATGGTCTAGCTAGCGCATTGTACCAGTCATAAATATTTGCTGAACAAATGGATTTGAGAGCAGTTTTCTTTGCCTATAGAATATGAAGCTAATTACAAGGCTGGACAACATGAAATGTACGATGCAATCACATTATTTAGGCCTCCCCCAAATTTGCAATTCATATCATCAGGAAAAATTATGTGGGTAAATTTTAGATTTAAACTCTCCATTAGAACGTAGTTGATAAAATATCTGTGGTTGTGGAGAAAACACCTTTTTTTTAATGTTTTATTTATTTTTTTAGAGAGAGGGAAAGGGAGAGAGAGAAGTATCAAGTGTGGTTGCCTCTTGTACACCCCCCACTGGGGACCTAGCCCACAACCCAGGCATGTGCCCTGACTGGTAATTGAACCAGCGACCCACTGGTTCGCTGGCCAGCACTCAATTCGCTGAGCCACACCAGCCAGGGCGAGAAAACACCTTTAAAAACATGTAGTAAATAGGAGGATAAGCTTTCAAAAATATTTCAGATGTACTTGTTTATATATTTTAAATGTTTATTCAACTAATTCTGATTTAATTTCCAAAGGGACAACTTTTCTAATTCTTTTTTAGTCTAGGTCCCTTTTCTGCATCAACTTTGAAAAAACAAAATGGCAATTTTTTAAAAAAATGATTAAAACATTCCACTAATTCAGATTCATTCATTAACCCTTGACCTACAAAAATGAAATTTTTCCTATGTGATCTCAATCCTCTGACATTGATGAGTCTGTGACTTGTCCACATGGGTGAGGTCATTTCTGCATTGCTAGAAAATAGAAGTGCCATAGGTTGTCAAAGCCATTAATTTAACCATTATGCTAGTCTGCCTCCCAACACACACAGCACGCAGGCATTAAAGGGGTGCCTGATCTCAGCGCTTCATTAACATTCCTCCCACTAAAGAGAACATCATGATTTTATCTCCTCTTAATGTATGATTTACAAGGTTGCTTAAGTCCTTTAAAATATTAAATATTTAATTAGTCCTATTACAGCATTTCCCCGAGGTAAATACTTAGCCTGTATAATTGTTATGTTGGTTAAAAAGAAGAGCAAAAGGAAGCTTGAGCATAAATTAACAATAATAAAACAGATCATTGCATTTCATGCCCAGAGATTAACATGGGTAACTTGCTGCAAGGAAAACTGTAAGGCGACTATTAAGATCAGTCTTTACAGATGACCTTGGTCATTGCACTTTAACTGGGTCTCCACACAGCCAAAATGACCAGTTAATCCATTAAATATAAGGTTGCTATTCCCATCTATTATTTCTCAGTGTCCAGCAAAGATTCATGCATTGAATCGCCTGAGGGTTTTGTTTAAAATAGTTTTTGGTACTCTCATGAATTATTTTTCTGCATTATTAGCAAGCATTTCCAAGTGATTCTGGGGTAAAATATCAATCAGTGTTTTAGGACTGTGTCCTTATTCATATGAAATCTGTCTAGTAGGTATCCAGCCACATCCTATGAAAAATAGAGACATTTATTGAAGAAAATATAAGAAACATTGTACATAGGACAATGACACCTCAGGGGCCTCAGTAGGCACCTTGGGGCCTCACACAGTTCTCCTAATCACCATCAGCTGCCCCATCGTATTTTCCTGACTCTCCTCAATGGTCTGAAATCTCTCCCTTTTCAAAGGCAATTCTAGTTTGAGGAAAATCCAGAAGTCACAGGGCACCAAATCTAGGCTGCAGGGGCACTGAGTCACCTGAGTGATTTGATGTTTTGCCAAAAAACTCTGCATGAGACGTGATGCATAAGCAGGCATGTTGTCATGATGAAGCTGCCAATCACCAGTTGCCCATAGCGGTGGCCTTCTGAATCATCTGAATAGTTTCCACAGACGAATGTTCAAGCTTAACACAAAATCCGATGCAGATTCGTTGCTCTACTCGCTCAGTCACTTGGAATGGGACAGCCACACAGTGCACACACTCACTCAACGGCATCTACTGGCTACCCCCCCCAACACTGACCAGTACAGTGAAGTTGTCCTTACTCACACATGCACATTCCAGCTCACTCTCCTGGGCTGCCAGGTTACATCGAGGACACGCAAACTGTTCTTGTATTAACAATGGCTGGACTTTTTCTGGACAGATCTTGTATAAATGTATAAAACATTGTTTCTATTTAAATAATAAACAGTTTTATTCCCATACTAGTCTGCAAATACCCCAAGATTTGAGATCATGCTTTATACAATAACTATTCCACTGTTTCACCAAGAAACTGGAGCAAAACTGGCTCAAAACTGTTCAATGCTGAATGACCTTCAATAGAATTGACTGGATTTTTGTTTTAAACAATCTGCTTCTTCAAAGATACACATATTCCCATGTAGCTGTAGGCTTTCATAACCATCGGCAACAATCCTGGGAAAGGTACTTGAGAGTTGCTTCCTTTGTCACGGGGTCTCCTCCGTGGCGTAATCAGAAAAGGTTTGCAACAGTGAGAGTTTCTACTAAGACGAGAAACACGCTTTGCACATTGGGATGTCAGCATTTCTGCCGACATGCCTCCTATTCTAAGCCTCCTTTAACCAACAGCAGAACATTTTATTACTTTGCACATTCATCTGAAAATTCAAACTTACTGAGATCTAGGACTTGCCAAAAGCCCACTTCAAATATAACTAATGCCAGAGGGAGGCTCAGTCCAAGGAACCTACTAAATTACATGTTTAGATAAGGCTCTCAGGCTCTCATCACTGCATCCAGCTGTTTCATCATCAAGGAACAATACACTACCATCATATTATTTTCATTCCCCGGAAAAATTTACTTCATAAAATCCAAAATTCATGACCTTGGCATTTATTGAAGACGAACATAAGAAAGGTATATTTTAATGCTTTTCATTTTCTTTTACAAAAATTTGACATTATATGTTATGTGGCCTTATGAACTTTTACACAAAGAGACACCGAATATATTCCTCTTAGCAGAAGAATGTTTTTCTCTCCAAATGAACATGAATGATTCTAATCATCCTACTTTGAGAACTCGGCAGCCTCTTACATTTCCCTGTTTGACTTCACTGCCCAAGAGATGAGAATTAATTCCTGTTTTTAGCTGCAGCAGCTAATTCATTTCATATGCATTATATAAGTACATTTCACCTTCCTAAACTTGTTTCTATAATTTTTCTTTTTATCTTGCCTGCTTAAAGTGGCTTATGTCAGTGCAAGTTACTTCTGATGTTTTGAAAATCTAGACAAGAAAAAAATTTAAGAATTAAATGAGCCAAACTAGGTCTGGAGGGGAATGTGACAAAGAAGATTACCGAGATGCATGGAAGGATCAAGCAATTAGGACAGCATCAGTTTTTCTTGTTTTAGAACCACAGGACCATTTTAACTAACAATAATAACCACCAAAACAGACCACTAAAAAGTGTCACCGAAGCCGGTATGACACATAACCCTTGTAAGACCAGCTCAAAGCTGGATGTCAAAGCATGACAGCTGAAGGACAATGAAATACAATCTAACTCGTAATTAGGTAAAAATCAAAAAGGCCCAGAGATGAAAAGCATCTCAAATGGAATTTTTTCAGTGTCTTACATTTAACTACCTGAAACTATTTGTTAAGGACCAGACATCCCTTCCCAAATTTTAATGTGGATGCAAGTCACCTAATTATCTTAAAATGCAGATTTCGATCCACAGTCCTCAAGCCCAGGATTCTACATTTTCCTAAAAACCCCAGGAGACACTGAGACCGTTAGCCCAAGGGCCGCTCTGAAGAGTGCTACCTTTAGAGCCGGCCACGACCGACTCAGTCTCAGCTTTGCCACTTAACAGCCGTGACATTGACCCAGTCTCAGACTTTGCAGCCTCATCAGTTGCATGGGGATAACAATATCTACCTTGCACAGCCCTTGGGAAGATTTCTTAAAAGATAAGTGCATGGTCAAATAAAGCCTTCGATAATATTCTTTTAGTGAGAAGGCTGCCTTTGTTATTACAAAACATCACCCTAGGGGTTAGAAACTTATATTTTAGATTTAAGTAGAAAAATAAATGAGATGAAAGCCTAGATCCTGTCAAATAAATTTTACATGTTAAAGGCAGGTGTGTATGTTGGGGGGGTCTGGTTAGTGAAGTCACACTTACAAAAGTTAAAAGCTTCCTACCTCCTATATTGATTATCGTATAACCAAAACGTGGGCTGTTACCCAAATTTTCATCTAATAACCAAGAATCTTGATGTAAGGTGAAGTGAGCAGGGCCTGGAGACTAACAGAGGAAGAGGGGCTCCATGTTTGAAAGAAAAGACAGGCAGCAACCGCTAGAAGTTAAACAGCGCTCTCCAGCTCCTGGTTACCTGACAGGGCTCTGGAACCCCAGTTCTCATCGCCGCATTCCTTGTTTTCAAGCAGTCACGGTAGAAGCCAGCCCGAAATGGGGCTTAAACTCTTTGTGGAACCAAACAAGGTGTAAATCATGAATTAAATAATGAACAGAATTTCTAAATGAACAGGACTTCTTATCAATGAGTAGTTTAATGAAGAAGTTTGTTGATTCATAATGACAATAAAACTGTTACCAAAAAAAAAAAAGCTTTTTAATGACCAATATTTGCTGACTTTTTCACTGATTTTTGATAGCAGGTTATATTCAGGGTCCAAGAAAAAAAAAACACACTTTTTTCTTCTTTACAAAAATCAAACCCTGGCCTGAAATAGAAACCTTGGAGAGTTTCATCTAACAAGCAGAAATGGTGGTATTTTGCTACATCTATAACTATGATGAAATCTCTTAAACTGCATAGCCAGAAGCAAAACCCTCCAGAGACTAATAACACTTTAACATTTCCTGTTCACATACAAATGTTAATTTCACTCTCTGAAGAGACCAGCAAAAAAGGCATCCATTAAGATTAAAGCCACAGTACTATAGAAATGGGAAATTTATATGTATGCTTCCTATAAAATGCAAATATTGCCAAAGAATGGGTCTCCACTGAGTTCTCTCTCCACCTATTTCTTTGCAAAGTTAAATCACACTGGTGAGGCACTTGCACAAAGGCAGTATAAAATTCTTAAGTAGCAGTCTTGCTGTTCTGCGGCCACGGTGCCCAGCAGGTTGTTGACAAGCGTGTGTGCCCCAATGAACGCCCACTCATGGCACAAGCCTCGGGCCCTGGTAATGAAGGCAGACAGGAGGTATTTCAGAATTTTAGAGTCTAGAAAAGTGGAGGAGGCTCCTGCAAAGCACAGCTTCTGATTGAGGTTGTCTTGCCCTTGGCTCAAATGTCTTACCTGGTTAAGGCCCCTGAAGAATGATTTGCAGTGCTTTTTTCCATGCCTAAATGAAAAGAATAACATAAGAAAGGAGTACATAAACACCAAAAAAGTGATAGAGCTGTATCTTTTTTGCTGTTTTTTTTTTAGGCGACATTTTTAACAGTTTACTGATTCCATGCAATAGTCAAATTAATGATTAGTTACTGGAACTGCTTGGTCTAAGGGAATGAAAAGGAGAGGTGGTAAAGAACAGAGATTTGAAGAGGGAGTAAAGCATTAGAAAAAAGGTGAAGAATAATAGTGGGACCTGAAAACTATATAGTGCTTTATCTACACTAACTCATACAATCCTACTAAGAATTTCATAACATGAGTAAATTTTGCATTGTCCCCATTTAACATATGGGGAACTGGGACACAAGGTGGTTAAAGAGCTTCGACGAAGCCCTACAATACAATCTGGTCCCTCCTGCCTGTCTTCTGGGACGTTGTTCTTGAAAACTATGCTCTACTGCACCTTGTTCATTGCGGTGTTGCTGAGTACCTGTCACATATCAGTGCTCAACAAATATATGTGAAATGAATGAGAGACTCACAACCCCCTGCAGCCATCATCTGCGAGATATACCATCCTCGTGGGGAGGAACTGCCTTACTCATCTTGTCCTAATCCCTAGCACCCAGCACACACCAGTCACATAGAGTAGAGCCTCAGAAGTTGTTTGATGAGTGAATGAATGAGTGAATGCAGACTCAGATAGCTATAGGTAAGATGAACCATAAATAGAGAGAATCACATGGTAAAATGGGGAAGAATGGTGTAGTTTTGTATCCTCTCAAGTTCCACGTGGTGGTTTGAATAATGAACACAATGATCAAATCCATTAGCCCGCTTCTTCTATCACATGCTAGTAGGTACAGAACACAAATTCTGAAATTTCTTTGTAAAAGAAACTCCCATCTTTGTAATGTGATAATAATAGAGTCCCGAAGAAGCTCCAGTTTTTAAGCATAATATATCATTACCACCAAAATGAAAACAACTAAGGAGATACCCAAATCAAAGTTGAATAACAAATTCCGTACACAAGCACTGCTTCTCAATCCTGCCCAGTAAGCAACCTTGGTAGCAGAAAAAAGTAAATACTTCCCTCTAGGACATAGCTAAAAGAGACCTGCCTCAGCCCAAAATTGCATTGAAAGCTCATATTTTATCTTTAAAATTCATCATTTTTTGCATTCTGCAGTGTGTTCATTTTTCTCTTACCACAGAAATAACGTTCTAGTTATTTAGCCTTGTGAAAAATGCAAAGGCCACCATCTTTATTCTTCGGCATTCAGGCCCCAGTGGCGTACGTTGGCCCATTCGAGAGACCAGAGACTGTGGCATCTGGTAAAGATTTGCACTTAGAAGCCCAAACACGTAAAAACAAATTATAAACACATCAGGTAGATACACACACAGACCCAAAATAAGTACAGTGAACACGCTCAAAGGACAATCTGCTGTGGGACATGGCATTCATGCACTTAGCAAATATCTTCTTAATAACAATCCTAAACAACCACACGTAAAGGCAAGCAAATAATAAAGCTAGTTATCATAGATATTGCTAAAAAATACTTCTACTTCTTCTGTGCAACATGGGAGGATTACCTTTCCCCACATCTCTAAATCTGGCATGGCCATGTCATTTGCTGGGCCAATGCAATGTTACTAGAAGTCACCTACGTCAATTCCAGGTGAAATCACAGAGTGAACATGCAATTTCCCACGGTCTCTGTTCCCTTCCACACGACCAGCAAGGCCACATGTCCCACACAGCGCAGCTCCCAGATGGTGGCACCTTCCTCAGCTTGGAATGCTAAATTGTCACAGAGACAAATGTCTGGGGAGAGTCACCCACATGCACAGTGGGCTCCGAAGAAGAAATAAACCTGGGTTGGGTTTCAGCCCCTGAGATGCTGTTACTACAGCACAAGGTAGCCTGCCTTAGCTGATATCCTTCCAAATGTTACCCTGAAATTCGAATTGAATAGCTCTACCTTATTTCTGTTTTATTAGTCCAGAGCTATAAAGCAACAATTTATAAGCAATATGGTTATATGTATTCTCTGTCCAACAATTGTGGCTAAATTGACTCATAAACTGCTCCCTAAAAACAAACAAACAAACAAAAAACCCTCACATTTTTGGTTATTTAGAAATGTGTGAAGAAGCAGTCGGGTGGTACTTTGAAAACTACTTCCATTGGTTGAAAAGGGGAAACCCTCCAGCACAGCACCAAGTTCTCTACTGACAGACGGTCCTGGTGAACTTACTACATAAAATCCTCATCTCGACTGAACTACTGGCAAATCATACCACAAAGCAAATACAAATCACCAGAAAACATTTTAAAATCATAGTAAATTTTATTCATTTTCAAAATTCTTATGTCCTATTATTTAACAGCTCAACCAACTTCAGTTACATGGACTTTTTTAATAAGGCTCCATCCATCTATATGAAGGTTTCTTAACCTTGGCACGACTAACATTTCGGGTTGGATAACTTTTGTTGAGGAAGGGGCTCTCCTATGAGCTATAGGATGCCTGGCAGCACCCCGGGCCCCACACACTTGATGGCTGCAGTACCCTCCACACTATGACAACCAGACAGTATCTCCCAACATTTCCAAATGTCTCCTGGGGGCAGAATCACCCAGAATGAGAATCACAAGTCTACTCCAATGTTCCACAAAACAAATGTAAATTCCACCCTACAGCCCATTGCTGCCTTACTCAAGTGACTTACCACAGGACATAAAGGTGCTAGGACAGGATTTTACTCTCATTGTTACATAAAGAAAACACTAATTGTTAAAAATTAGAAAATTCGAATTTGCAAAAATCACAAAATCATTACTTGTGGTCCCGTCTCCGTTGCCGTGTGTACAGACAGATCTGCCTGGATTCCTTCAGTCAGCAGTCACTGAATGACCAAATGACTGCTCCATGCTGGGCACTGTGCTGGGTGCCGGACATGGGGTGTTGAGCCAGGCAGACACATTCTAGTCCCTTCAAGCTTACAGCGTTACGGGAGACACAGAAGATACAGCTGAAGTATCAGCATCCAATGATGGTAAGTATGAAGAAAAGTGCAGGCTCCTAAGGTAGTGTGGCCTTGATCTAAGGTGGCATCCCAGGGAGGCGTCGCTGAGGAAATGGCATCTTCACTGAGAATGGAAGGGTATGTAATAACAATAGCTAGCGCTGGAGTGCTGCTTACTGCCAGCCACGCATTGTCCTAAGACTCGATGTGTAATAACTCGTTTAATCTTCCGAGCAGCCCTCTGAGATAACTGTAATTATCACCCCTGTATTAAAGATAGAACCTGGGCACCGAGAGATTAAGTGCCTTGCCCCAGATCGATGTCAGAATGAGAAGTTGAGCCTAGCCTGTGTCCCTCATGACTGGGACAAGGACCGGCAGCCCCCCACCACCAAAGTGAGCCAGACAGAGCAGGAGGAAGAGGGGTCCTGGCAGAGGAAGCTGTGCTGTATTATTTGCCTGGGCAAGGAGGAGTGACCTTCCAGTCACCAAAGAGAGAAGACGGAAATCTACCTCATTATATATTTATGGTAGTTTCCTAGTTAAATACAGCCTCCTTAAATCCTTTCTTGGGAGGAGATGGGGTATCAATTATTTATAAATTAATTAATTATGATGGAAATTAAGCAATGGAACAGCCTAAGACTGAAATTAAAAAGAGAGGTAGAAAGTCCCACAAGATTGAATTCACAACAGCCACTTGCTCAAATACATATTTTTGATTAATCAGGAGGTTTGATAGAATTTCTAGGCTAATAAGTTAATGTTCTAAACTGAAATAAATGATCTCATTTAGCTCCTATAACTTGTGTGTTTGCAATAAACTGAAGTGACCTCTCCTAACTAAAATCATTTCCAATAACTGAAGTGATTTAAGTCACACGCTGACTATGATGACGAGACAGTTAATCTCATAAACTTAAGAACATTTCACTATAATGAAAAGGATTCCAGTATTATTGAATATGTTTTTATTGCTGTTATTGTTTAAGGTACTGTTGGTGTGATTTCTGCATGAAGGTGTTATATATGAATTTTAAATGTTACTAAAAAGAATAGTAAAAGTAACTATTTTGATTTTTAACTCGCATCCTATATGGATAATACTTCTTTTCATAATTCACAATATATGTAATTATGTACCAGTTAGAATAGTAGGCTAATAAAGCTATGTTTATGGATTTGTTCCACAGGAGATTTTGCTCTGTGGACTTAGCTGCTTTGGGTACCTCGGCCTAATCCATGAACAGGTTTGGAAATTAACTCAAAGGCATCGAGGACCACTAATTTTTTTCATAAATGAAGCACCCCATACATACCCAAATCTCAGAGAATAAGGTACTGTGACTAATTGTATTTTCTAGATAATTGAGACTTATCTAGAGGCTTAGCACCTCATCCCTAGAGTTGAAAACATTGATGAAATGTGCTGGTAGATGTTCTTGTCTTACGAAATAATAGTTCAATGTTTGTGCAGGGATGGGAGATACAACAGGTGGTGATACAGAAATCTAAAAATTCTCAGTACTGCAAGTGGAAGTGACAGAAGAGCACCAGGTGGTGCTGAACGTGCACTCATCTTGGGGCACAGCCGAACGACTGCTTTTGAAAAAAGTACTAACACTGATGCATTCTACTAGCATTCATCCCATTATGAAAAAGTGAATTGCAAAAGAAAACAGGCTTGATTCTTGTGTTATCGCATGAGGAATAACTAAGATAGAATAAAATAAGCCTTTATGGTATTTTAATTCCCATGATATTTTTATTTCCCCAACAATAAAAATTAATCTTCCTTTTCTATTATTATTAAGTGTAATTCTCAGCTATTTTGAAAATCACACATCTCTACTATAGTTCTGATATTATTTAAGTGTACTGTTGCTTATTTATCAACCAATTCAGAAGAAACACTATATTGGGTTAAAAAGTGGTGTATGTGTGTATGTGCTTGTATTTTTTTAAATGCATTTTTAAGCTACCTCACATGTGCCGCCTGAAACTTAAGCCTTGCTGGAATTGTTGATACGATTCTCTCTTGCTTTTACCCTTTTGAGCATTTTTTTTCTTTTTAAGGCAAAGTTATTAAACAATATGTTGTTGAAAAATTTCTTGAAACTCACAAAAGACGCTGATTCTCTTTTTACACTGAGCATTGCAACCATTCCCTAACCTACATTACAGAAGTGACTTGTAACTCAAAGGCCAGTGGCATGTTTATAATGACACCCTTAATTCATGAAGCAGAATGTAGGCGCTTTTTATACTCTCTGGCCCCACGACTCCGAGAGTCTAGCCCCAGACCAGCAGCATTGGCGCCTCCTGAAGATTTGTTAGAGATGCACACTCTCAGGTCCCCATCTCAAAATTATTGGTTTGGAAACTTGGGCATGAGACCCAGCAAGGGTTTCCCAAGGCCTCCAAGGGATGTGGATGAACAGTCAAATCTGAGAACCACTGCTTTGAGCTGAAGAATATTCTGAAATGTAAGGGGACTTCCCTTACGTGTTTCTTAAGTTAGGAGGTATTTCCAAACAGGGTCTTCTCACTTTCAACACACCATTTCTACAGACTAATTCCCTGATTTATACTTGTGTTAATGTCATTTCTGACCTGCCATCGAAGGATGGTCAGTGATTTCATCTAGTTTTCTCCAAATTCATGAGGAAGGAATTCCCAGATATTATCCAGAGTGCATTCTCTTCTGATGTGAATTTCCCCAAATAACTCAGAGAATCTGCCATTCTCGTCCCAGCTGTGTTCCTTCCATCACTGTGGACGCCTCTGCTAGAGCCAGAGAATGAAGGTCGGTGTGACTGCCATTGTCGTCAATTAGTGAAGCGACCCCAGTTTCTAGGTTTGACCAGACTTTTTAAATATTACAAAATCACTCATGGGTTATTCTTAGAAGGAGATATTAGTGCTTTACATTGCTTTATGTGAATAAAATTGTCCTTACTAGAAGAATAACACTTGATTAATAAATCTTCACGTACTTTAACAAGTGAAACTGGTTTTCCTAATGAACTGAGAAAGAGCGTAAAGCTCTTCATATAAATGAACCTGGAAACTGAGTCAAAAAAAGTTTTCTGACAAGTTGCCACTTCAACAAGCTACAAATACTCAGTTATAAAGTGAACCAGCTAAATGGTTTCCTTATTTAACAGCTCCACTCTTGCCAGTTGGAAGGAAGGGTAAGTTGGAAAAAGAGGTAAAAAGACAAGATTCCAGCACATGAAGGACGGGAGGCAAGAAGTCAGACAGATTCAGGAAGCAAGAGATTTGTTAATGCTGACAGGTAAATTCTGAGGAGAGGAGATCAACCAACCTATGAGGCCAGAAGAAGGAAGGGACTTATCCCAAAGGATAGCTTAATTTAAAAAAAATAAATAAATCATTCATGAATTATACTCACATACAAATGTATGCCCAAGAGGAAAGGGACACCAATCCTCTGTCAAACACCACCACACTTAGATGCCCCCTTTAGACTTACCTAGGGAAAAAGACTCCACACACATCCCTGTGCTACACCACACACACACACAAGCTACACCACTAGAATATGGCTCGAAGTTCAAGTTGGAAAAGGTGTCTGGCTGAAACACCATATTTACACAGCAGTTGGTGCTCCCTCTCTCTCTCCTCTTGAGCGCCCCCCCCCCAACTCTCCACCTACCCACGTCTTCAGGCAGTCTACTGATATTGCTTTCTAAATTGCCCTTACCACCAAGCCAAGTATAGCTTTTCTTATTACTTCCAAATGAACTTTAAACATGCCATGATTACTTCAAAGAAAAAAAAACCTTCAATGGGTATCATTTTTTTAATCCCTTTTCCTTTCCATTTTCCCCACTCAAGGTTATGCCCTACATTTCCTCATCTTTTCCATCTTGCCATTACCAGCTAGTTGTTTGCAGGTTCCACAGGTGAGGATGGGGGCAGTTTCACTGTTATTACTGTTTTTTACTCTCTTCTTTTTTAGTACAATTTGGCCAATGCTTGTGGTTGGTTGCCAAGGCATGGTTACCATGGTAATATCACCAGATAGCCTTTTTAAAAACCCAGAAAATTAAAAACTTGCTCAAAATGAAACAGCGAGCAAAAAATGGCAGAGCCCAATCAATAGCCAGATTACCACTGAGTAGTTACCCTCTCCCAGGCATGCGATATTTTCTAAAAGCAGCCATTCAAAAGCAAGGGAACATTAACGAGAAGTCGTCTGCCTGTTTGTTCTTTACTCCCCTCATTGTGTGCTTTTCAGCAGGGAAGGTTTCTGATTTTTCAGTCGTTAGCCTTTGGTGTGGAAGGCATTGTTTCCGTTCCCCATAATAATGTCACTGACCTCCTTGAGTGTCCCATTGAGGTCAGGGTGGAATTTTGCAGTCCTTGAACCTCCCCAGAGCTCACGTGCAGAAATCCCAGCAAAGTAAAACCTCAACAAGGGAGAATAAAAATAATGAACGCATCAGTCCCCTAGCAGCTGATACTAATAGCCGGGCTTATGCAAAACTAATTTCTTAAGTTGAAATTGGTTTATTGTTTGAGTTATGGTATTATATCATATAATATTTAGCTGTCCTGTTTAATAAGAATTATTCCTATTCTTGGCAAGTAAAATAGTTTTATGAGTATAATTAAATTATGCAATCCCATGCCTTTCAATTTGTGACATGCCAATGTTGTAGAAAGCCTGGTTTAAACTATAAATAAAAGAATGTTACATTTTGTACAAGCAGATGCTCCATGGTGATCTGAACCCTTTTGTTTTTCCTTTTAAAGCATATGTCTTTTAAACGTACACGTGACAGTTCCTGCATTTTCATAACATCTGAATTCTGAAATTCTAAGCAGCAATCAAAGCTGCAGGAGCTGACCTACTGCAATTTTACTGTCGTGGCAAAATCAGCCCTTTTATTCTAAGCTACACATTTTCAAAGACAGTCTCAGCAGTATGCTTTTTTTATGACTCCAGTTTATGTAACTTTTCCTTAGGACCCTAATTCGTCCAATATCTGAGCTCCCTAAATGCAGTGAGCTATAAAGTAATAGCATTATTTTATGTTTCATCAGTAAAGTATGAGTACAGAACAGACGAGGAGGAATAAATTGAGGTCACAGAGACATGCTGGGAATGTATCCTTTATGATATTCAGCCAGAAGTTAGGAAAATGGAGGAGCAGACACTTGTGCATTTAAAGGCATGTACATTCAAAAGGGAGAAAAAAAAGTTCAAATCATTGCTGAACTAGGTTCTTTGTGAACAAAGGGCAAGGGACCCTAATGGATGCTGCAGGCCAGAGGCTCACACAGTGTCACAGCTTAAATTAATAGTGAGCAATTTCTAAGCAATACCTCCAAAGGGAATCATTCAAAAGAGGAAGGCGGACAGATGCATTCTTTTACTCCCTGCTGGAAAAGCCGGGTCTTATAAATTCACTGAGACCCTTGCAGAAAAATAAAAGACAGCCATGTGGAAGGGATGAGAAGAGAGATTCTTAGTCAGAGATGATAATGGAGACAATAAAATGGAATAAGTACCGCTAAGAGAATCACTTGAAATAGAATCAGGAGGCTATTAAGGAACTGGGGCCCGTGCACATCTTGTGCCTCAGTTCTCAGAGCTGCTAAGTTGCCAAACCATGAACTACATCTTGAAGCAACTGATCTGCAGACACTTATGGACATGACCTCCTCCTTGTAGTTTTCACCACCCTTATCTGAGTATTGGAACTAACCAGTCCCTGTTAACCTAACCAGGGATCGATCCTTCATTTGCATGAAAGAGTTATACTTTGTGGCTTTTGCCTTTATAAACCCTCCAGAGAACAACTTAAAGTGCTACCTGAATCTATGTCTCTTGGGTGGCAACTCTTTTGCTCAAATAAATGCTTCGTGTTCTTTATTACATACAGCCTGAACCTCTTCCTCAGTTAACAGGGATTATAGGACAGGATAAGACTACTGTTAAATCCTCACTTAACATTGCCAAAAGGGCCCGTGACTCTAAGTGAAAAGACATGTAATAAAGCCAATTTTATCATAGGCTAATTGTAATAACAGGAATTAGGTTCCATACATTTACACGATGGAATACTACGCAGCAGAAAGAAAGAAGGCACTCCTACCTTTCAAGACAACATGGATGGAACTGGAGAGCATTATGCTAAGTGAAATAAGCCAGGCAGTGAAAGACAAGTACCATATGATCTCACCTATCAGTGGAACCTAATGAACAAAAAAACAAGTGAGCAAAATAGAACCAGAGACATGGAAACAAGGAACAGACTGACAGTAACCAGAGGGGTGGGGGGAGAGGGAAAAGGGGAGAAAGAAGGGGAATCAACAAACAGTATAAATGATCCACAGACAAGGACAACAGGGTGGGATTGACTGTGGGAGTGGGGGTGGGGGATGAGTGGAGCAGAGGGGAGCAACGGGGGAAAATTGGGATAACTGTAATAGAACAACAATAAAAAATAAAAATAAAAATGGTAAAAAAAAAAAAAGAGTTAGGTTCCTACAGCATCTCACAAACATTATAATGTAACCACGTTATCTGAGGACTTCCTGGATTCCGATCAGAGATATATACTTTTTTTTTCCCCAAAGAAAAAAAAGAAAGAAAGAAAATGTCATCTTTCAAGTAATTATATATTATCTGTGTTCCTATGGTTCCTGGAACTAAACTGATGTAAACCAATATAATTTCTATACATTTTGTGAGATTTATGCATTTCTATCTTTGTCCTTAACTAAACATTCCCTTGGAAGTATCAGTTTGAATAGAAGCCTGGGAGTTTGAGCATAATCCCTCTGCATGGGGTCCAGATAACAGAGAAGTTTACAATGGAGCTTCCCTTAGCTCCTAACACCAAATAGCTCCTCACCTCCCACATGTAGAACTCTCCTGTAATTTGTGATTCTGGAAACACCAAGGAGAGCTTCAAGGGAAAGGAGTTACTCATCAAACAGACTACGATCCATTCAACTCAATAGTGTGAGAGCTAAGCTGTCCACTAGAGCAAGTAACTCAACGTGTCATAATTTTCAAGGCAGTTTCTAAAACCCAATTTCATCTTTCAGCAACATGTAGTTGATAATGCTTGTCACCTAGATGGCCTACAGATTGTGTTTCAAGGATAAAAAAAGACACTGAATTTAATTTACATTTTTCTCTGAAAACAAGAGAGCTTCTTCTGAAGAGAAAATCAAACATTGGAAAAGAGTACACTTTTTCAGATACAGGTAAATGTTAATGAAATTAGCAAGCCAACCATATTGTTTATCTATTTCAGTTAAAATATCTGCCCTGTACTCAACTGTGTAGTACACATATAGCTGGTTAGATAGAGTTTTTGAGAGAGTAACTCACGTAATGACTTCAGTTATCTATCTTTTATTGTCCATTTGCCCTAAAGACTGGGAAGAACTTTAAAATGATGTAACTACCTTTTAATTATCCATGAAAAAATGTTAACAGGGTGAGAATCTCTTTCACTTTCAGACTTTCATTGCCATAATTAAATAGAGAAATTATATCATTTGCCAATTACTCCTCTGCTATGTTTGTATTTATGTTTATGTTCTTCGATTATCGTTTTAAACCAAAATATTTTGCCACCCATCTGACCTGGTGAAAGGGCTAAAGGATAGAGTCTACCTTACACTGGTGATTGGTGTTTCTCTAAGAAATGAGACTATCAGGTTTCAGCATGGATTGGGAAGCTAAAACCCCGGCTGCGTTAGTTTCAGTTATGAGACAAGACTATCGTGTACTCAAATTTGAATTCCCACACATTTCAATAAAACCACTGATAATAAACTGCTAGGCACACATTATGATGATTTTTCAAACCAATGACATCCCAATAAATGCAATTTAAAAAGAAAAAGAGCCCTGGCTGGTGTAGCTCAGTGGATTGAGCGTGGACTGCAAACCAAAGAGTCGCCAATTCAATTCCCAGTCAGGGCACCTGCCTGGGTTGCAGGCCAGGTCCCCAGTGGGGGCCACATGAGAGGCAACCACACATTGATGTTTCTCTCCCTTTCTCCCTCCCTTCCCCTCTCTCTAAAAATAAATAAATAAAATCTTTTAAAAATATAAAATAAAAGAAAAAGAAAAGAAGATGTTAGAACAAATACTTGTGGACTATCTATGCACATGCTACCTCCCAAACAGGAAGGCAATCCAAATTTAACTTTAAATAACTATGCATCAATTGAGCACATACTCTGCATGACAGTATAGTACACTAAGTGCACATATTTATTTCTAATTTGAAAACCATTCTGGAGGAGGGAAACCATTGGCCAGTTGCCTCTGCTCAAGTATAAAACTGAATGGATGAAATGTTTATTAAATGCTAGATATCAGTCCCATGGCCTCCCTTCAACTAGAAGACTTTTCTGCACTTCATCACTTAAATGCTGTGATGCTTTGGATAAATCATGTCATACTGAAATGAGAAGTTTATAAACAAATAATGCTGTTTTTTTATATTATAAAATTAAGGTTTTTATTCCATGTTTGCATGTTTATCTTTGCATCTAAGAACAAAAACTGAGCAAAATAAATAAATTTTCAAAATTGACAAATTAAGCACTACACCTGTCCAAATGTGGAAACAAATTGTTGAAAACAGTATTATTTCTACAAAAACACATGACTAATTTTGCAATGTCTGCACTCAGAGAGGAAGGGGAAGAAGTGACGTATTAATTACGTATGATGAATGATGTGACGCTTCTGGGTGTTAGGAGGAAGATGAAGTTTTGAAAGGTTTTCCTGGGAGGTTGATTCATGCTTCAGATGAGTAAGTGATGCTTCATATTTTTACATTTTAAAGACTTTTAATAAAAAATGGCAGAAACACATTATAAATTTTGGCATATAGGAATACACACACACACACACACACACACACACACACACACACACAGAACTCCTATTCAATCACTCTCAGCATCCAAAGAGTCAACCTCTGGGTTTCTGCAGGAAAGACAGATTTTTCCCATTTATTCATGCACCTATGATAACCTAATGATTCTATGTCTTCCTCATGTTCTAGTTTGCATCTTGTTAGTGTCTAATATTTCATTCAAAATGACATGAAAAATAACATAATACACTGTAATAATATTGATGGGTACAGTATAATGATGACAAGAAAAGGAATGTCAAAAAATAATCCCACACTTGAAAATGACCTTACCCCAAAAACCTACTTCCAAACATTGTGGCAATATGGACCTTTGTCCTACTGTAAGACTGCACCATTATAGGACGATTGAAACTATTCGTATATTGGCTCTTCCCAAGGCTTTAAATTTAAACTATCCCAGGTTTTCTCCATAATCTCATACACCAGGTATTCATATAATAAATCAGGAGAATGAAAATCTTCAAATTTCGTCCAATTCCACTCCTCTGCCTTTCAGTCGAATTTTTTTAAAGGCTAATTTTATCTCTTTCCTTATGGTCTTGTCACAGATTTCAGGAAGCTCATTACAAATATAGTTTGGGTGTTCCCAACAGAGACAGAAATTGACAAAGAGTAGTCATCTCAGTCATCATGTATACTACAGATTGTCCCCTACATCCCCGCAGAGTAATTTCCTAATGAGCTAGATTGTAATATCCAGGGTCCAACTTTTCACATATTTTTTTTGCTGGAGAAGTTGTTCTGTGATATGTGCTGCTAAGATCCTCTTGACATAATGTTGAGATCTCTTCCCTTACCCTCCGTCACCCAGCACATCTCCTGCACAATTAATTCATCACAAAGCACCACGGCCCTCGAAGAGAATGACTCCAGGAAACCAAGAGGCTAACCGTATACCAAGTGTGTGGGCGGTATAATAACTTCTTCGTCTTCGCCCATCCCTCTTCCATTAACATCTGAGAGCAGGGACCATGTCTTACTCTATTTCTTATCTATAGTATGCAGCACATTGCCTGGCATGTAACAGGCACAAAATAACTGCAATTTGAATTAACGGATTTAAGCCACTATTTAGAGTGGTATCTGCCGAAGCCTTTGTAATATCCCCAGAGACTTCAAGCCCTAAGTACACAGGGATTGTTTCTATTACATGTAACTTGCCAAAGCACTGTGAAGCCCTCATGGGCCTGGGAAAGAATCAAAACCTCTGCTTGGCAAAGAGGACCTGCCCTGCTGCAGGTCCATGAGGACCACTGGTCCCTTCACCACAAGAGATGGAGAGGGTATAGGCCAGTTCAGTGATGCAGCGCGAAGACGAGCAGGATGTGCAGCTAAGAGCGGCTGCCCAGGGATGTGGAGTCTGTGAGTCTGCAGTAGAGGCTGCTGTCCTGGAAAGGTTTGCCGGCCCCAAGCCTTGCCTGCTAATTCTGCCACTTGGAGGCAGAGCAGAGAAGAAAGCCCACGTTTCCCCGTTTCTTCACTCCCCTGGGCAAGAGAACAGGGTGTGAGCGAAATACTGGCATTTAGATCTGTTTCTGTTTCTGTGCAAGAACCAAAAATATATTTTTCCCATTCATTTTCAGGTAACTATATCTTTGAGTACCTAAAAATCTATGTCAAGTTCAACCTCCACTGTCTTCTAATACCACTATTCATGTCTTTCCCAGTTAATTTAAAAGTGAAAGTTCATTGAGAATGAAAAAATTAGGCCAAAATATTAAAAGATAAAGGCAATGAGATTTAAAAAAAAAAAAAAAGATTTGCCTCTCACCCCTTGCTGCAATTATACTGTTTTTACATGTCATATTTTTCCCAAGAGGCCTACATTTACATAAGTATAATATAATTTCTTTCAATTTGTTGCAAAAAATTATTCCAAACATCACTTTCTGAAACTTCACTGTGATTCCTGGGGCAGGCTTCCTTAGGGTACCAACCTGAACTAAAATCTGGTAACACAAGGCTTTCTTTTTTTGAAAATCCATGTCAACAAGAATATTTATGCTGATTTTTTTTTCAGGCACCAGAATTCTCCTACTGAGAAGCTGTCAGAGAGGCAGTGGTGTGCTTAACTGTGCCCCCGAGCTTCCTGTCTGTGACAGTTTTGTGACCCCCCCAGTACATTTCATCGGGGAGAATGAGGCACATTCTTTCGTTTAAACAGCAAGATATAAAAAGCTGTTCGGATGCCTGGTCACTGCCTCTGACTATCTCGCATCCCGGCGATGTTATGTTGTTCAACTTGTATTAGTAACTCACCAGGCTCAAATCCTGCCCTTTGTGGGATACTTGCTGTGTGTTAAGCTCTGTGCCAAGAGATTTACGTCAGTGTTTTCACTTAATCTTCTATTATCTCCAGACTAGAAATCAAAGCTCAGAGAGTATACATGCCTCCACCAGGAATACACACCAGATGGGGGAGTCGGGATTCAAACTGCGACTTCTGCGAGTGCTGAGTCTAGACCCTAACCGCTCTGCTCTCTGGCCTCTCTCCGAGGGTCTCTCCACGCCCCTGCCTGTCATTGTTTCTAAAACGACGGAAGGCCAATCTGCCAAGAATGTTTTTCTTTAAAAAGGAAAAAAAAAAAAAAATGCGCTGTATTCCATATCATGCTCTCCTATATTTAAGCAACTATTTTTTAAAGGGGTGGGAGGTACACACTGACCTAAAAATATGAGTTTGGCATTTCAGTAGAGAGCATAATTGCAAACGCCAGGAACCTGCGCTGCAAGCCTGACTACCCGATGCGCCGATCAATCACGGACCTGCACGGCAGCGAAGCCTGCGCCGCTCCCCGCGGTGCTCCTCTGCCATCTAGAGGCTCCGCTCGGAAGCGATGCTGTGCCCTGGGAGGCCAGGCTGTGTGAGTTCTAAAATGCATTCTTGGGCCAGTTTAAACGACTCCTTTCTGAGACTCCAGTCTTCCAGTCCTCTTCTCTTTTAAAAATAAAGTTACTTCCTTCATAAGTCTTCAAACTCAATAGTAGTTCAAGATCAAGTGCATTAAATAAAATATGTTGATTTTTTTTATAATAATGAATCTGAGAATAGCGATCATGAGGAAAAAAAGCTTATGAAAAAGCCCTATTGTTAGCATTTTAGGAATATATTCACTATCTGCATTCTCTACGCAGTGATCAATTACCACATCACGTGAGCACAACTTATTGCCCATTATTTAATGTTCATCGTATAAATTGCTAGATGTTTTCAAATAGCAATAAGAAATAAATATTTCTCAAATACCAATAATGAAGGAAAACAGCAAGATATAATTTCCTAATATTTGCCTTATATAAAATACTAAGAGAAAAAATTGCTAGTGGATATTTTATCACTCCTACTGATCACTCATAATAATGATGACAAAGCTAACATTTATTGACTCCTACTCTGTTTAGTTTTGTATATCTATATATTATTTCTAACTTCATAATGATTTGAAAGTTATTAGTCTCATTTGAGGATAAAGAAAATGAAGCTCAAAAACAAGACAAAACTGAGAAATTACAACCGGTAATTGATAAAAACTGGTGTTTAAAATGAAACTCAAAAAATCCATTATTTTCCCACTAAATCATGTTAATTTGAAAATAAAGAGATAGTTATTATTAATCCAAAGTGACAAGCAATAAGTTAATACCATTAATCTAAATATTTTTCAAAGAGATAACCAATTACATTATTTAACTCATTTAAGATTTGATTCAAAGTCATTGAAATGGGGTAAATTTTCAAACTGAGTTCACAGCTTGACCTGTTGCCATGGCAGATGAAATGGCTTAACCTAAGAACACCCTAGAATGAATGTGATAGAGAACCAAAGAGGAGTATGAAAAAAGCAGAGATAAGGGTGGCTTGATAAAATGATGTGGGATGCTCCTAAGCATCTTTCAAAAACAAATTCACTGCTTCCGGATTCATAGGCAGGTTGCCTGGTTCTAGAAGAAGAGTTAGGCTGTCATATCTTCCATTCCAAGGGTTCCTGATCCTTCCACAGTGCAGGGCAAGCTGGTCCCTAAGCACATAAGCCAGCATCATGATGTCTACTTCTGACACCCATGCTCTATGTAATTTTGGCTTCTCCAGAATCTGCCTATTGTTCAAGATTTTTTCTAAGGTTTATATTTTGTGACATTTTATTCCCTTAGAAGTACTTCACCAAAAATATGCCATACATGTTAAATATTTAAAGTCCTGGGAGATTTTTAAAAATGTGTCCTGCTACCTCCAGATGGAAAAGGAATAATTATGAATACTTGGAGGGGTATCCACAAAAGTGGGGGCCACAATTATTTTTGTTAGTATGTAAATGCAGATATTTAGGGTATTTTTTTAAATTGTAAAAGTAGCATATGGGCATTATGATCTTACAATGTTAAAACTAGAAGGGATGTAAATATCATCTATTCGAGTTAACATCACATCTTTCACAGAAGAGAAATCTGAGGCTCATAGAAACGAAAGAGCTTGCCCAATATTCACAGCAAAGATAAAGGCAAATCCAAAAATAGAACTTGACATCCCAATTGCCAGTCTTGGATCTTTTGATAGACTGAGCAATATGTGTAATCCATACATAGTCCTTTCTACACAGACAATGTACGTAAGTTTGATGAGTACCCAAATGTCAGCCATAGCTGGGCTGCAATAGATAATGGTAAGTGCCTGGTACATAGTAGACCCTCAGTGAATATCGGCTAATTGTTGAATACCTATATGAATGCCTATGTGAATGTAGTCACCTGTTGGTATCTGCTACATCCATTTGTATAGAAGAGAAAGCAATAGAAAAGATGATACCCAGAGGACAATTTTTGACAAGAAAACCGTTCATTTTGCTGTTCTTCTTACAAAGAAAATGGAGGGAAATTTTCAGATTCGCAGTAATGAAAAGCATTATCCTTATTCATAGAACTTAGAGAATGTGTTCAGCATCATAAAGACAAGTGATTCAATTAAGCTAGTAGTCTTGGAGTGCACAAATAATCAGAAGGAAATACAAATTAGTAGTTATGAAATTTAGTAATTTGATAAGTAAATATCAGGCTCACTCTAAGAGAAACAGAGCAACACAGGTGACGTCCTATCTCAGTCAATGGCAGCTGGAGGGTCTGACCTTCTGAACAATCCCATATGACTTCACAGTGTCTAAAATCATTAGAGTGCAGGGGGCACAATCTAAAAGAAATTCAAAAAACCAAATCAAAATGGTTCTCAGTCTCATTCACTGAAAGAGAAATGTGAATTGCACCTACACCATTATTACCTACCACCTTGTTAGAATTTAAAAGTGTGATAACATTCTATTAGCCAGGCTGTGAGGAAATAAGCATTCTCACAGGATGCTGTTGAGATTATCCCTGTGGAAGGTCATTTACTGTCATCTATAAAAATTGGAACCTCATGTACCCCGTGATCCTGCAATTTCACTTTGTGACTTTATCTTGCATATATACTTACACTTATGCAAAAAATAATAGTTAAATGTTTTTCACTGCTGATACGATTTGTGATAGAGCCAATGCAAGTGTCCATCTATAAGGGGCTGATTCAATAAATCATTGTATACGTATATAATGAATAGTAGTTACAGCTATAAGAAAGAGCAAGCAAGCCCCTTGTATACTACCATGGAAACACCACCCAAGAAAAATTACTAAGTGATAAAAGCTATGTGATGTACATCATGTATAGTATCCTCTCTTTTATGTAAGAGAGGGAAAAAAGGATATTCTTATTTTCATATATATATATTTTTTAATTCTGGAAGGACACAGAAGAAATTTACAAGAGTGGTTAACTGTGCTGAGGGAAGATAGGAATGGGTAGATGGGGGACAATGGTTGAACATAAGATTTTCGAAGAGTATTTTTTATTTCCTTTAAGCTTTGAAAATTTTGAATTATCTTTAAGAAAAGGGGGGATGGTAAAAGTGATGGGAAAAAACAAACTTCACAACCTAACAAAGAGAGAATCTATCAGGGAGCTTAGACCTCATAGGTGCAGCTCAACAGGGAGCCCTGGGCAGGTAAACTGCTGTCAGAGGGCATGGGTGGCCCAAAGCACAAAGAAGCCCAGAGGAAGCTGACCCCCTGCGTGCACGGTTGAAACCGAGATTGACAGGAGAGGAAGACGAGTGAGCCTTTGTAAATTTTTGCACTTCTAAAATACATTTTGACACAGAATCTGGTGTGGCTGAGTTAAAACTCAGCAGATCTTGAAAATACCTTTTCCTTTCAATGTTCAACATACATGCTCTAGGTGGATGGTACAGTAGGGGAAATGCTTATAACAGGTACCAGAATGAAGGCAAATGGGTGTTCTCCCAAGAACTGATGCATACACACACACTCATATATGCATTAAAGTCTAATTGCAAGGCCAATTGTTATAAATACTAAAGGTGATATATTTTGAGTCCATTTTATTTAACTCTAGAGAAATATATAAATAAACTAACCAAAAACATAAAAGAAAAACAAAACCATATGCATGAAGATCTGTCGACTGGAGCTTATTAACCATAACGATACTCTCAATCCTATACTTGGGTACAAAAATAAGAAAACCATGTGGACAAAAGGATGAAACTATGATTCTCCTCTGCAACATTGGAAAGGAAAGGCACGATTTTCTTCCCATGGTCTTTGACATGGTTAGGCATACCCAGAGATTTCCTAAAATTGTTGACATTTGTTTCTCTCTAAATCTAAATGCTATTTTCTTTCTTGAAATGAAATCAATATGAGAATTACACAATTTACACTTGAGTTACTTTAACCATAATTTTTCAAACATGCCACTGAGTTCTATGGGCTTGAAAACAGAAAGGCTTTGTAATCCCTACCCCTCTAGACATATCACTAAATCACAGCACTGGGAAGTTCACAAGAAGTTTTTCTGGCCACTGTCAACCAGATATATGATATAGTTCTTTTTTTTTTATTCTGTTCATTTGTTTTTAGAAGGAGAAAGAACAGGAGAGAAACATCGATCAGTTGCCTCTCGCCCATGCCTGGACCAGGGACAAACCTGTTACCCAGGCATGTGTCCTGACAGGGAATCAGACCAGCGACCTTGGATTTGCAGAATGGCGACCAACAAACTGAGCCACACCAGTCAGGGTGACACAGTTCCTTTTTAAAAAATAAAATCTTCCTAGCAAAAATTATTGATCTTTCAAGTATTAGCCATAGGTAAATTTTGCTTTCAAATTGTAATACTGAACTTTACCTGAAACCCAGAAAAGTCTTTAATACGGGTTCTCCTCTGGAAGTGATTTTGCCCCTTCCTTCTAGGGTACTTGGCAATGTCGGGAGACATTTTTGGTGGTCACAGCTGGAGTAAGGGGTGGTTGGTGGTGCTATTGGCCTCTAGTGGTTAGAGGCCAGGGATGCTGCTGAACATCCTGTAATGCACAAGGCAGTCCTAACAAAGGATTATCCAGTCTCAAATGTCAATAGTGCTGAGGCTGAGGAACCCTGATCCTGTGTTATAAGAGGGATCATCATCTTTACATTTCCAGGTTAAACTTGGGATTTTGGCTAGAGCACATGCACAAAGGATGCTAATGTTATCATACCTATTGCCAAGGTTAATTGTTGTTTTAAGTATATCTTGACTCCAACACTTTAGAGAGCGAAAATGTGATTGCATTGTTTAATGTGCTTGAGTTTAATAGGTTTTTCATTTTACATCAGGAAGCACTTTTCATCTGTTCCCAATTCTGAGTCAAAGGATAATGATAGCCTTGGGAACAAAAGGGGGGAAGACTGTGTTCAAGATTCCACTAATTCTCCTTTTCTAAGGCCAGAATAGTCTTAGCTATGACATATATATCTATATGTTTTACTATTTATGCATAAATAGTAAATGGAGTGTACATGCCAGATCACACCCAAATCATTGGCTAGGTCTAAACAACAAAAGCCTAATTAAACAGGTCAGTCCTTTTCCACCAACTGAGGTGCACAGAGAGATAAGGAACATAGTCTCTATGGACACGTTTTGATATCCTCATTGAAGCTAAGCCGTGAAACTGTAGTTAAACAAACGAACCATTTTGGACTAATTCAAGCTCTCTCTGCACTTACATAGGCGGAATTTTCATAGATACATTTTAACCATCCCCACAACATTAAAGTTGCTTTACAAATAATTCCTCCTGCCAAAAAAAGCTTGACTTTTTAACCCAGGTCAAGTGGAGATAAAGAGTACACAAACCAGGTGACGCAAGACCCCACTGACCCTACTGCACTCACTTCATTGGAGAATCTGAGGTTTGCTAAGTGAAGCCGGAGGGGGACAATACACAAGAGAAAACCCAGGCTTCTAGACCTAGCAGTTTGTGGAGTAACACCTTTAATCAAATAATACACATTAGTAACATTTGATTATTTTCCAGAAAGAAGAATAAAACGCAATTTTCTAGCAGAGTACAAGTGAGTTTTCACAATAATACAGAAACACTCTATTGCAACATAAATTTAAGTGTGCGGTTAAGCTTGCATTAAGGTACAATATTAATATTAATCACTCACAAAAGCATTTTAAAATAAGTCTGTGACCCTGTGTGTGCTCCAAACACCCTTGTTTCCTTTGGATTTTGTGTGTCATATGTTCAGTTTCCCAGGAACCAGACCTAATTCAGTCTCCTGCACTCCAAATTCCATGCTCTGGGCACCGCAGTACATGTGAGAGCAGGCAGAAATGCCTTCACGATAAACTCCTATCTGTCTGCCAAACTACCAGCAAATCTTGCAAGAATATAAAATAGAATCTATAATTGTGGGTAGTTGCAGGACAGTTTCAGAATCATAAAGAACAAGGTCCAAGGCAAAATTAAACACCACAAATGCCTTCTGCCCTTTGTTTTGTGCAAGAAGATACAAAGTGGGATAAAAGAAACTCACTCTTGCTATCAAGACTCTGCAACCAAATTGCACAGGATATCAAATCTCCATAGAGAAAGAGGGCAGAGACATGTCTGCTACCCAGAAGCCTCTGCTTCAGGGCTCTGCCTCCATCCAAAGGCATGAACAATGCATATGAGTAATTGCCCACACGGTTGTCACAAGCCACTCCATAGGAACTTGTCAGTACGGCTTTGTCTTTGGATCCTGCACCTCACCCATGGGGGTTTTCTCAGAGCAAGCGTGTTTCTGCTGTCATGGCCCCCTTCACTAGAGTTGATTGGTTCAAAAAAGGGCCCCAGAGTCAAACTAAGCCAATCAAATTCTCTCTCCCAATATTTGCACTTTTAAACAAAGGGACCCAGAAACTGTTGGTCTCAGTAATGTGAAACTGCAGAACAAGGACCACAAATAGCCATTGCCAAGGCCCCCAGGAGCATCCCTGCTTCCCAAGGACTCGATGGAAATCGTCCTTGGAAAGATACACCATCAATTTTCCAATGAAGTTTGCTAGAGCAATCTGAGGTAGATTCTGTCACTGGAAATCCAAAAAAAAACTCACTACCCCAAGTCCTCTGTAAAGTTTTATACAAAGCCTCAGAAATTTTCATTGTGCCTTTGGTAAAGAGAGAACATAAAAGCAAAAGAAATCTTGGGGGAAGCAGTCCTGCTATCTCTCTGGCATAGGATAAGACTGTAAGAGGGAAAATTAGAAAAAATTTGTAACAGCAACAAAAGGTTAACAGGTCATATCAATTCTCTCTCAAAAGCCTCAACCAGCTTCCTGCCACAATTCAAATAAAATCTATTCTTTACGCCGGACCCTCTATTACCTACCGTTCCTGATCCCTGAGTGTCTCTGACCCTCAGTTCCCACTCTCCCCTTCACTTCTTCCATCCACGCACACCGGCTTCCTTGTTCTTGTCTGGCACACTCCGTGTCACTTACAGCTTCCCCTCTCAGGACATCTGTATGTCCTACAGATACCTACGTGGGTCAGATTTCTCCTCGGGTCTCTGCTGAAAGGCTGTCTCCTCAGAAAGGCCTTCTCTCTGCCCTCCCATCTAGAAGAGCAGCCCTTCTCCTCCTCTTTCTTTTTGTGCCCTCCTATTCCACTTAATTTTTCTACACTTGTCATTTGTCACTACCTAACACCACATTAGGGAATTGCTGCATATTTAATTGCCTGTCAGCCCTGCTAGATTGGAACCTCCATGACGGTCATTATTTTGAATATATATTTTCCATGTGGCATCCACACCATTTAGAACTCCCTGATACATAGAAATTTCTCAATTTATATGTATTAGTTGTGTAATAAATAAATGATTAAAATCTAAGCACTGAGATACTTCCATTTGGAAGCAGAGTGTCAAGAGTGCACATTCAAGATCATGAATGACTTTGCTTCAGTCCCCTGTGTCCCTTGGGTTGCACAAAGGCAGCAGACGTATCTCCCAGGAGGGGAGTGTAGACGGAGGCCACAGAGAGAGCAAACTTCCCCTCTGATACCACTTCAGCACAGACTGCAGTGTAAGCGGTGAGGGGTGCCCTGAGCCGTTAGGGAGGTGGAGGGCTCCTGTGGAGAGCCAGGTGGTTGCAGGGGCTGCAGCCAGAGCGTGGCAGTGAGGAGTACTCAGGAGGGCAATCCGGGGCTGGGGTGCAGGAGGGAGACCCGGACGCAGGAAGATGACAGACTGGCTAATGCTTTGAAACGGAAAATTACAAAGTTCCTTCTACAGGTGTTTTCCTTCCTGTTAAATAGCTTTTCTAATAAGTTGGTATACATTAACTAAGCACATTTTATTCCAGTTTTGAAATCTAACCGAAAATACGTATTTTCATCTTTGTCTTATTCCACGGTCTCATTCCACCTACAAAATGGTTTCCCTTAGGTTCAAAGGGAAAACCAAGTTCTTATGTATTAAGTTTTATGTCATACAAAATGAATTTTGCTTGAGAGTCTTCTAACCTTCTTCAAACCCCATTGGTTTTCAGTAGAAGGGGCCAAAGCAGTAAAACAACGATCATTCGGATTTATGCAGCCATGGCAAATCAGACTGAAACGTGATTTCTAAACAAATGCGGCAGGTTACAGCACACTCGGAGGCATCCCTGCCACGTGATGGCAGGAGCTCTTCCTGCCCTGCTTACCGAACCACCTGGCCATGGGTGGAGGACCAGGATTCAAAAGGCTTGGATGAGAAAGTCATTGCTCAATCAGTTCTCCTTCCTAAAGTACAGTATGTGCGGATACGTACATGACATATGTGTCCTTACATTACCTTGATTGATAGAGAGATATTCTTATTTTACTTTGCAGTTACAGATCCTACTAGTTGACAATTTAATATAAAATTTATGTTGCCAAGAACAACAAAAATTTTTAAATGTGCCCCGAGAGGGTGAAAACAGAGATGATCTCTTTAAGATTTTTCAAAAGCCTCAAAATTTTCCTACTCTTTGATCTAGTCATTTTATTTCTCGGTACTTAGACTAAGACAATAATAATAGATGTGCAGAAAAATTCAGCTACAACAATCTTGGCATGTGCGTAATTATAAATGAAAACCTGGAAATCACATAAACATCTAGCAAGAGGGGCTGAGTAAAAAACAAGCTAGGAACTGAACATCCATGCAGAGAAAGATGCTGAAGCCATCAGCATGATGTTAAAATAGGGAACTACAATACAGTTTTAAGTTTAAAATTTATTCTATTTTTATATACTGTAATGCAAATTTCATTAAAAATAAATGTCCGTCTTTACTTAAACAAAAATTGCTGGAAGGAAATACATCAAATGTTATGAGTGGCTGCTCCTAAGTATTTGAATTAAACATAAATTTTATCAATTCACTTTATATTTTTCCTCCAAAAATCACCTATAATGAATGTATATTGTCTTTTAATTAAGATGCTATATATTTTTAACTATACGAGAAAGAAAATTCTCTATGTGCAGTAGAAGATTGGGGGAAAGGTAGCTGCTATTCACTGAGTGACAGAATAATTTGGGTGATACTTCTGAGAAATATAGTCCTATCTCGCCACCTTGAAGTGATAATAAATAACAACCACTCTTACAATGAAGCAGTGTCAGAGCGCTACAATGGGAAGCCAGAGTAATATTCATAGCCCCAGAGTCATATGTCAAGCAAATGCAAAAGTCCCCCAGAGAAAGGTGCTTGTACAATAAATAATCAAGAATACAAGACTGTTCTTCTGGTAAATAGTTCTCTTGGTAAGTTTACACAAACAGAGTAAGTTTTAACTGCATTTAAGATATCAACCACTATACCAATTTTTGATGTGTGATGATAAATATCACAGAGTTATGTCCCTAGATTCATATAACCATCACATAAAGAGTTTGTAAAAGGAAAAACACTTGGAAAATTTTGATCCACATAAATAACCGCATTTAAGAATGTATTTGTATTAAAGGATTATAAAATAATTGTATCTGCAAGTTTATGAACAAATCTATTCTTCAAATATAACTTCCCTTCCTTAATTTCTCCCTATTCCAACCTTGCATGCTTCCCAGTACACACACACACACACACACACACACACACACACACACACCATTGCCATGATAGCAAAAACAATTAGTATTTTTTTTGTAGCTTTACCTGATAAATCGTCTGTTTCTGGTTATCCATTTACAGTAGAGCCTAAGCTTTCTATTTATTTTTGCTGAATAGGGAAAATCCAAAGGGAATTGAGTTTCTTTGATTCATAAATCCACTAAGTTTTTAAATTTCTCTTATTTATTCAAATCACATTGATAGTAAATTGATGAAAGAAGAAAGGAGTCCAAGTTTCATAGAAATGGACACCTCCTTTATTGCAAAGAGGAGTGGGATCAAATCTATAATTCCATGCCAGCCTAGGAGGACAAGTTTTCCTGTACTAACTGTTGATGAGGGATTTGTACCCTCAGGCTGGGGAAAGAACTAAGACCAAGCAACACACTCTGATTTGGGGAAATCAGGAAGTGTATTGAGGACGAGGACACTGTGGGAGAGTTCAAACGGGCACAGCCTGTTTGTGCTGTTCCTCGTTCAGTGCCACTGAACGATTCACAGTCCCTGCTGAGAATTCCTCCTAAAGAAAAAGACTTCAGTGTGCATAAAAATTTAATCGCGTGTTTTGGTTTGGGTTCCCTCAGAAGTAGATCCTGAGGCAAGGATCTGAGTGAGGTCCGGGAAACTCAGAATGCAAGTGGAAGAGAGTTAGGGGAAGGGAAGGCAGCTGATAGAAAGTTGTTCAGTGAGTGTGTTGGTTAGCTTGTCTCACATAGCAAAACACTCCAACACCTACTGACTTTAAAAAATGAACAGGTACAGTTTCTCACACCTCTGTGAGTCATCCAGATGATTCTTCTTGTCTGGGCCAGCTCAGCTGGCCTCTTCTCTAAGCTGGCAGCTTTTCTAGGGCTAGATGGTCTTCAAAGGTGAGGCACAAATGGCTAATCATTGGTCTTAGGGGACTTTAGCTGGAACAGCTCATCTCAAAGTCACCCCTCATCTTCCAAAAGACTAGCCTGATGTTCCAAAATGCCACAAGAAAACAAGCCCCAACAGACAAGCGCTTTTCAATCTTCTGATTGGTTCATGCTTGCTAAACCCAATGGCCAGAATAAGTTCACATGGCCACTTAGATTCAAGGTTGGAAAAATAAACTCCACGTTTTTTTAAATTATTTTTTTTAATCCTCGCCTGAGGATATACTTACTGATTTTAGAGAGAGAGGAAGAAAGAGGAGAGAGGGAGAGAGAGAGAGAGACATCAGTGTGAGAGAAACATCAATCAGTTGCCTCCTATACTCACCCCAACCAGGTATCCAACCAATAACCTAGGCGTGTGCCCTGACTGGGAAATCAAACCTGCAACCTTTTGGTGTACAGGATGATGCTCCAACAAAATGAGCCACCAGACAGGGTTAGACTCCACTTTTAATAGGGGCTCTGCAGTATCATGTGACAGGGAGGGGGACAATTTGTGGTTATTTTACCACCACCAGCAGCCATACTAGAAGATTGGAATTTAATCTAACAGGGAATCTCTGAATCAGTCTACACTTCAGAATTACCTCACCCCACACTAGGTGTGAGGAAACTAGGGTGTTTACACACCAGTCTCCACAAGTCACTGGAGGGCCACTCCAAAGTGGCTACTACCCTGGCAACTGCAGCTGGCTGCACCAGAGCAGGTGCTGTGGTTTAGGAGCAGACCTCAAGCACCCTGATCCAGACACGGGCGGTTGGGGGTCTTCTGGCCCACCCAGAAATAGTAAGTCCTTAGGGTAACAACACGGCACTGTCTGTGAGTGATACAAACAGTACGTATTTACTGTTATTCAAAGTGACTCCAAGGACCCACACCAGACAGCTTCACTCAGTTTGTTTCTAGTTCCAATTCTACTATTTATACCAATTCATGGAACAGTAAAACCCCTGGAAATTTGAGTTCCATAGCCCTTACCTGTTTTCTGGGTACACCATGGCATTGTCGCTCTTTGGGGTCCATTAAGCAGCCACCTACTGATGAGAAATGTCTCACTGAGAATCTGAACTAAACGCCAGCTTGTGCAATTAAGACCACTGAGTGTTCACAGATGCCCCTCCTCTCCACACAGGTAGGAACGCACTATCAACTCGCCTAGTCCTAGACGGTTTAACGCCATACCTCACACCAACGAATAAGGGTCAAATCACTGGCAAATATCATCTGAAATGGGTTATCAGAGAAGAGTAGTGATTACATTATTTCAATCGCTTTGAACAGGTAGTGTCTTTGTTTACAAAATACCTCTGTTTAATACAGTGAGAATGGTATAGTGGAGTAGGCAAGATCATTCACTCTGAAGTCAGATGCCTGGGTTGGAGTCCTGGCCATGTACCAGCTATGTAGCTTGAGCAATCCCTAAAGCTCACAGTGCCTTCATTCTTTATCTGTAAAATAAGGATGGTAATGTTTCCCGTCACAGAGAACTATAGTAAGGATCAATACATAGAATACTTTTAGAATAATCCTGGGCAACATGATGAATATCAGCTATTTTTAGTAGAGAATTAGCATCTCCACATTCTGACTAACGCTTCAAAAACAGAGTATTCTGGAAAAAATTTACAGATATGATTTAATTGCACCCAGATGTTAGTGCAATTTGAACAAATTAGACTCTGTAAAATTGGAAGCGAGCAGTTGTGACTTCAGTAGATTCAACCCTTTTTCTCAGTGACTTCTTGGTAAGAAGTAAATTTCCCACTGCACACAGACACCCATTTACAATACCCACATCCACACCTACACATGCACATGCAAACAAATATATTCACATATACACCCTGAAAAGAATGTTTCATGAGGCAGCACTTATTATGACATTCTCTGTTCTCTTTTATTTCAGTTTATTAAAATGTTGGTAGTAATCTACTGTTGATTTCACCATCATTAGTGGGTCATGGCTTAATGTTTGAAAATATAGTATATAACCAGGCCTTTCATTGAAATAATTACCATAAGTCCTCATTTAATATTTTTGATAGCAACCTGAACCGAAGTGACGTATAACAAAACCAATTTTACCATAGGCTAATTGATATAAACAAGAGTTAAGTTCCAATGGCATCTCATTAATGTTATAACTAAATGACTTTGAACAAAACAGCACTATTGGAGAATCTGCTATACATAGGAAAAATATGAACCCTTCCCATTTTTGGCCACCTTTCAGCCCATTCCTGCCCTATAGGGTCAGCATTACAGGGATATAGTGTCAGCCCTGTAGTGGACTCCCTTAGTACAAAGGGAAACAGAGACTCCCGTATCTTCTCGAAGATTCCCAGTTAAATCAGACCACCCTGATCTCTAGTCCTGGTATCAGCTGCTCGTCCTTTTCAGCAATTCTCAGAACATGTAGGGTGTGGGCAATGAAAGCCTCTTCCTAGGAAAACAAAGACATCTCTCTGACCTAAAATTCTTCCTTTGGGGACATGAGAGACATAAGGTTGCCACAAAAAGGGGTCATCAAACCTCTGGAGAGCTGTGAAGAGCCACTTTCCATCCCCAGAATAGAAATTATGACCCCTGACCTTTCAATCAATCTGTGGCCAAAGCAGCCTGCAGCACAGCATCTAATTTAATCTTTGATAATCAAACACAGAACCAGGTTATAGGGATGGAAATTTTGTAGGCACAAGGCCAGATGGAGTATGTTTTTAGGTAAATGGTGCTTATCTCCCACCACGAAATCACTGGAAACACAGCCCACTTGCTTTTTCACCTTTTTCTACTCATGCCAACTGTACATCACTAAATTCTACCTTTAACGAGATCACATTTCTTATCAAGTAAATCCACTCCTTGACTCCCACCCTGGTAGGTTGAATTAGAGACATGAAAATTCACCTCAAAAAAAGAGTCTGAAGTAGGAGTTCAAGTAAGGAGATGAAGCACGGTGATTGTGATTGCACTGCAATGTGAGTCAACTTAATGCCTCCAATTTGTTCACTTAAAAATGTCTCAGGTGGCGGCCCTGGCTGGGTATCTCAGTTGATTAAAACATTGTCCTGATACACCAAGGTTGTGGGCTCCATCCCTGGTCAGGGCACATCCAAGCATCAAACAAAGGATACCTATTTAAGTGGAACAATGAAAACCAATCTCTCTCCGCCTGTATCATAAGTTTTACGTTATGTGCATTTTACCATGAATAAAAATATTTTTAAAAAGTATTAACTAGAAGTGCTTTCAAATTCATGTTGCACATTGGACCCTCCTCCCACTTCACCCCTTCATCACCGAAAAAGGAGAAAAAAAAAAACAAGCAAACATTACATGTTACAGTTTGTTAGTCAAGTAAAATTTAGTTGTTTATCTTTGAATTAAATTTGTCCATCACCACTTGCTAGTTTTGACGGTGATGGAAATAACCAGAGGAAACAGAAATACCCCCCAATCTCTTATTTACTCAAAAGTTTCCGCGCATCCAACAACCGCCTCGCTGACAAAGTTCTCCATAACAAACACGCACCCATAAATAGAGTGATATTTCTACTGATGCCAGAACTGACATATTAACTTAACCTTTGTGTCAGGAACCGACTGGCACTCAAATGGAGCATTCCAAGGTAATGAAAATATATTCAAAAAATTACATAAATAGGCTATGTCAGAAAACCTGGAAATGGAGGGTGTATTCAAAGTTTCTGCTTGGCTACACCTTGAAAACTAAAACAGAACAAGGACATTTTACTTGGGTGCCTTTATTAAATGAAGCCTTGAAGAAAACCAAGGGAGCAGTTCATTTCACAAGTGCTTCTCATTGACCTTGTGAGGCACCCACCCAGCATCTTTAAGATAAAAGAGTGCTGTGAATAAGTATACACTCTAACCGCTGAATGTTGATGGCCTTATAAGCCACTCAAGCTGCACCTTCGTAGTTAATGTGTCATCAGAACCTATTTCTAGTCATTTGTGAATAGCTTTGTTGTAGTTTCCAGTCACCATAGTATATATGCTTCTCTTTCATGCTCATCCTGTTTCTCGAACCAAACATTCTACTCACTAAAAACAAAGTTACTTCGTGTAAGATCCATTTTAAAAATCTTTTAACTTGAGGCTTTTTTTTCCCCACAGTTCTTGAATCCTGCTCGGGCATGATTCTACACTCTTGAAACCCACCTCACTCAAACATCACAGCTTCCCACCATTCTCATACCACACACCACCCCTCCTGATTTCCCACAACAATGGATTATTTAGGAAAGACAGTGGACTTGAAGGGATAAGTAAATACATAAAATTTAAGGCTGACTATGCAAAGACCTGTTTTATACTGAATAGGCCTGCTTAAGCTAAAAGCATTAAATAAAATATATTTTGTGGCACTGTTCTAATCTACAACTAAAAGAAACTTCTAGACCAAAACAATCACAGTTCCCAATAAAAAACCTTGTATTTCTGTTCTGTTCTTCTGTAGCACACAACCACTATACTATATAAGGAGCTGAGGGGGGGGTTGTCAAATGTACCTAGAAGTTCAAGGACAAACAGTACACACCTCCCTGACTAGATCATATTTCAAACAACTACCAAATTAAATCAACAGCAAGATATAAAGAAATAAACTTGCCAAAAGAGATTTTGAAATTAACAAAGGATCAGAAGATAAAAATGGATATGTACACACCTTGGGGTAGAAATCTCTTTATAAATAAGGGAATCTCAGCTTCAGAGCTCAGAAGCCCTAATCTGTAAATAAGGAAGTGTGGCTCACCCACACTGGTAGTGGCACTTTATCTGCATTAGACAAAGCTATTAAATGGCTAGAAAAGGTGAAAGGTAGCAAAGGCAGTTCAGACATCGCCAATTAACATTGCTTTCATCTTCGAATACTCTTTCTGAAAACTCTTAGGCTCACAACCAGGAAACCTTTCCAAATGATTCATACACACGTATATCAAACTCTTATTATCAGTGGTCTACTCTGTTTAATCTAGTGACTTCCAAGAACTGTTGCTTTCTCAATTCCCAACCCAGACTCTGATTACTACTAACACCTATCACTCAACACAAGAAGAAAGGGAATGGGACCAGAAAAGTAAAAAGAGGAAGAAAAAAAAAGCAGAAAACATGTGAGAAATAAACAGGGAAAAAACAAGTAAAAATACTATTTCAATAGGGCAAAATACCTCATTCCACTATTGTCCTTTTCCCTAATGGTAACTGTGAATGTAAAACTTTTCTAGTCATAACAGCTCATATTCACTAAGAACCTGCCATGAGCCAGGCATTGCTCTAAGCACCCCTACACATATTATCTCATTTAATACTAACAACATCTCATGAGGTAGGTACCAGTAATATTCCATCTTACACACAAAGAAGCTGAGACACAGAGAACCTGAGCAACTTGACACAGGTCACATAGCTAGTAAGAACCAGGCCTGGAATTCAATGCAAGCAATCTAGTTCAGGAAGCCAAATTTTCATCTAGAATGTTATCTTGCTTTACTGTGTGAGAGGGCCTGCTAATTGTATTCACCTGTGGTTTCCATTATAGTACTGTGCTCCAGGGGGAAGTTAGATCCTAGCAGTCATTCCTTCAATAAACATTTATTACGGCTCTGGCTGGGTAGCTCAGTTGGTTAGAGCATCATGCTGATACACCAAGGTTGTGGGTTTGAGCTCCAGTCAGGGCTCACACAGAAAGTAAACAATGAATGCATAAATAAGTGGAACAACAAATTAATCTCTCTCTCTCTCTCAAATCAATCAATCAATAAAACATTTATTATGAGCACACTCTAGCTTTAGCTATTTGAGATAAACACCAAGTGAATTAATCATAGTTCAAGCCTTAGATAAACTCAGTCCAGTGGAGGATACAGTGAAAACAGTGCTTACAGGACTCTGTCCAAACTGCTACTGGGGATGTGAGAATGAAGTGACTACTTAGAGATGGTTGGGAAAATGTGACAGAAAAGGTGATACATAATCTAAGCTTTTTAAAAAACAAGAAGTTTTCAGAAAATAGGGAAGTAGAAAAAGTAGGCATTCATGTTTTGGATTGCATGGTTCTTCACAATCTATAATTAAGTATAATTTAAATTAAGAGTATAATTTAAGATTATTGTTTTGTTTCGCTCCCCCAGTGATCCTGTGACTTGCTCCAGGCCACATGGCTAGTGAGTAGTCAAACCAACTTTTCTCTATCATCCCATTATCAAGTCCCAGTTCTGACTGAACCTACTTTGAGAACTCCTCTCGATCCATGAATTTTTAACCTCATTTCCTTTCTCTGAGATTGCCCTGTCCATGTCCCCACAGGGGCACCCAGCCACGGGCAGCCATGCTGAACCACAGACACTCAGGCCCTAGTTAACATACACTGAATCAGGCCAGAAAATCAGATTTTCTAAAGAAAGACTTTGGCATTTGACACTAAGATAGCAAGAACTTATCTCTCCATGTTCCAGGAAATGAAGTATGGAAATTTAAGATCTGTGAGGGGCCACATTCATTCTGCTCTGAGAACAAATGTTACAGAAGAGTCTGCAGAGAGAGAGAGAGATGAAGTAGAAGCACAAAGAGAATCAAGGCACAGACATGAAGGGAGCTGCAGCTTTGCCATCCTCATCCCAGTCCTGTGAGACCCAACTGTATTCTTAGCCCTAAATCCCATTTTCTTTCTTGGTTTCCATTACTTAAAGCTAGGGTCTTAAATAGTGATATTGCAAAATCTGTGTAAGACCACTTCATATCCCATTCACTAGGATACAACAGCCAAGAGAGAGGAAGGGGAAAGAAGAGAAAACTGGATGGAAGAAAGGAAGGGGGGAGGGAGGACAGGAGAGAGGGGCAGTTATTTTCCATATGTGTTATCTATAGTCACAACCTCTCAAACCCCTACTCCATTCCACTATAGGAAAAGTAGATTCATGGCCTGGGTCCCAAAAATTGTGCACATGCTGGGCACAGAAACCACAGATTTGGTGGAGGGCGGGGTGGTTTTCAGCACTAATCTTAACAGTGTTTTGAGAAAATGAACCAGATGAATGGGTTTGAGAGTTGGGGATGGGTCTGGGGGATAGATAAGAGAGATCAGTTGGAAATTCAGAATGAGTCTTAACAAAGAAAAGACTAGAACAAGTAGAAAGAGAAAATCTGTATGCAAAATGCTGAGAAAGAAGACTGAATGACACTAAGCAACCGATTGATTGGTTGTGTGGGACAGCGGGGGCAAGGAGGAGTCAAAGGTAACTGTCCCAGATCTGGGGCCGGGGTGACTACAGGAGTGGTAAGACCAGTGACTTCAATCTGCAATGGGCAGATGCCCTGGTTGAAGGAATCAGAGCTCATGTGTATAGGAGCTATCTGCTAGGCAAGGGTGGAAATATCTGCCAGTCAAGGAGGAAAGACATGACTTTGACACAGCTCACTTAGGCAGGCCCCTCAAGACAGAGAGAAAGAAACACAAGAGTCTTGGGAATGGTCCACATTTAGGAATGAAGAGATGAGATGGGGTGGGGGAGAAATATGACTGAACAGCCTGAAAAGCAGGGGACATTGGGATAACACAATGGCAGTGATAGAAAAGGAAGAATGTTTTAAGGAGGGCGTAGTCAACAGGCCTAAGCACCTTGGTCAGAAGAATTGAGAATTTGACAATAGCCAGCAAAACTGGCATTAAGAAAGTCACTGAGCACTTTCAGTAGTTCGACGAGAGAATATCAAATCTCAAAGGCCCTAGGAGTAAATGAGGACCCTTTCAAGTGTATCTGGGGTTAAAGAGGAGCAGAGAAAGGCCTGATCATCATGATCAACAGCCACTTCTTTCTTTTTCCTTTTCTTTTCTTTTCTTTTCTTTTGCTTTTGTCTGCTTGTTGGTTCGTTTTGATGTTTTGTTTTTTGAATCTTGAATACCTGATTGTAGGTAGAAGGGAAAGGACCAGTGAACCCAGAGATTAAAAATGCACAGGGGTATGAAATTGGTAGAAATAAGGTCATGGAAAGGACGCAAAGCACCAGAGTTCCTAAAGAGGGAAATCTGACTTGGAGAGGAAGACAGTGGAGGGAGCATGATGTCTCCTACCCTCTCGGATGATGGTGCTAGCATATGAAATCTGTCTGCAGCACTTAAGAAGTGTTTGTTGAATGAATAAACCAATCTGCTACTCAAATATACATGTGTGAATATATGCATAGGTATTTTTGTTGCTAAAACTTTTTCAAAGTTAGTTCCAAAAAGAGAGAGCATTCTATAGACATTAGGCCTACAGAGAGCCAAAAAATAACAATATGCTCCATTTGAACATCAGAGGAGAGGAATATAATTACACATCATTGCTAAGTTCATGCAGCCACACCTATACACTCAGAAGCCACACTATCAGCAGAATAATTTGCTATAATGAAAGTCAAAGTAATATAAACAGAGAGCCTTTTCATTTTCATAGCAGGAATTGCATGATACGCTTTCCAGATGACCTTCCTCCAATGTCACTATTTTCCCATCAAGTGACTGTGCCTTCCAGCACTAACATTCTGAGAGTCGTGTGGTTTCCATTTCCACTGACAAATCCAATACGAGAGGCCAGTGTATGAGCAAGGCAGAGTGAAAATTCTCACACATTTCGGACTCAAAATTGAGAGCTGCAGAAGATGGATGATTACAACCTGCTGCACCCTTCAGCAGAAATCCTAATAAAACTTGCTCAGCGTGGTAGCAAAGAAGGCTGTGACACAAAATGTAAATAAAATGTAAGGTAATTAAAGGAAACAAGAGCTTGGATCATTTTGAAAAATTGAAATGTTAGTTGCCGCCATTTGTTTATGTCCTTGTAAGAAAATGTGCTAAATAACCCAGTTTTCAAAAGAAGTGAATGATTTGGGGGCCTCAGACTTCAGCTGTCATTCTTTCTCAGAGCTAACGCGAGGGCTCTGACAATCTGCTGTGCCATAGATCTCTCTGGAAGTCTGCCGAAGCCTGTGGTGCTCCTCCGAATACAACTTACAGGTGCATGAAATAAAACAGGTTTGTAAGGGCAACTGAAATTGAATTATAGCGAAAAATAAGTGAAAACCACCTCTCAAAATACTGAAAGAAAATGTTGGGATATGACAATATGCAAGTGCTTTATTAATATATTATAACAACATTGGTAATAGAGCTCATTACTTTAATTCCATACTGTAATTAGCAGGAATATCACTTAAAAATGTGTAATGTGTAAGGCAACATAAAAACACCATTGACTTGCCCTGTGGCAGAATCACAGGGATATACTAATACAGTGTGGCACTCCTTGGCTCCATGGCTTGGAGCCAACATTCATAACTGGAAAAAAATTCTAAGTATCAGTTTAAGCTTAATAAAAATAAGGAATTTTTGCCATAAACCTGAATTCACAGATTTTGGGTTAAGAACCTCTCTGGGTGTCCCTTTTAGAAATAGCACGCCCACTGTGATTAATTAAATAATCACAAGCTTTTACCTTCTAGAACTATTAAGACTGTTGAGTGATCAGAGAGCACCAAATGCAGCTGTGACCACAGCTGGCAAGGGCAAGATTGCAGTCCATGGGTGTGGAGAACCTGATGCACTCTGAGACACAAGGCCCAAGACATTCACTTTCCTACCAAAGTAGCTCCCAGAAGGGCCCTAAGGAGGGATGAGTGGCGTGGGGTTTCCTGGTACCTGGCCCAGCATGACTTGCTTTCTGTACCCTGAAAACTGTAATGTGCAAAGACAATGCTAAGTGTGCATGTCATATTGCTCAGTGTGTATCCCTCTGCGATACTTTGATTAAAATTCTACCAGAAGAAAGGAAGACTTGTGTCACCAAAATTCGAAGCTGGGCATTGTTCATTAAAATAGTAATAAAAATATGACAATTGGAATTTTATAATAATACACATGAAATACTTAAAAAAGCAAAACCATGGAAGCACAGATTTCTTTTTGTTTAGTTGGTTGGGGGACTGTTGCTGGCTTGGGGTTGTCTTTACTGTAGAGGTGGCAATAGTCCTTACCCCAGGTATTATAGCCAAAGTGGGCATTGTCAAAGTAGGAGACAGGAAACAACCATAAAGAAAGCAATAATAAATAATAGGTGAGGGTCTTCATGGTATTGCTCAAGCCTGAATATATTACTTGCCCACCTAAAACCAAGTGCATTAGTTTCCTAGAGCTATTGTAACAAATTACCACAAAACTGGTAGCTTAAAACAATAAACATTTTTATTCACTCACGGATCTGGAAGCCAAAGTCCCAAATCAAGATGGTGGCAGTGTTGGTCCCCTCAGGATGCTCTAAGGGAGGCTCTGTTTCACGCCTCTCTCCTAGCATCTGGTGGCTGCCATCATCCCTTGGCATCCCCTGGCTTGGCACTGTGTAACTGCCATGTCTGCTTCTGTCTTCTCCTGGGCTTCTCCCTGCACCTCTGTGTCTCAGCTCTCTTTTTTCTTCCCCTTATAAGAACATTAGTTTTTGGACTGAAAGCCCACCCTAAATCCAGGATGACTTCATCTCAAGATTCTTAACTAGCTACATTTATCTTTCAAAGGCCCTATTTCCAAATACTGTCACATTCACAGATAATGGAGATGAAGATGGGATATATTTTCGTGTGTATGTTGAGGGGGCACAATTCAACCTACCACACCCAAGAACCCTAAAATTCCACACACTCTAGCTAGCTATGGAGGCTTTGGTAAAAGATGATCAGAGGCAATGCAAAGCATAAAGCATTTTTTTGTGCAGACATTATTAATAGATCCTTCAGTGTTTTTAGAAACTGCACCTCATAAATTCCTTGCATTTGCAGATCTATGCACTAAACATCGGGAATATATGTAGCTATAGAATTGAAATAGAGTTGGCACAACCTGTGTAGTTGACACAGAAAGTTAAGATATCTTAAAGACTTAACTGTGAGAAATTATAGACACAAACCAGGAACTCCCAGCAATCTTCTCTGAAATGAGATGTGTACAGGCCAGCCCTGGAGGTTGTGGGTCATCCTAGGATGTAAAACAGAGTGAAAACATATGTCCCCTTAGTCACTGCCACCCAAGGGTGTTCCCAGTTGTGTAGTGAAACAGGCTGAGTATCATCCAATCCATGCTGAAGCAATGATTGAATTGAGATGCTGTATTTATTCGTAAGTTACTTCTTTATGGGTTTTAAATCATGTTAGTTCAACTAGTGGTATGTAGCCAACTCTTCTAAGCTAATGCTCTTATGTTCACATGAAGTCCTGAAATAGTGGATAAAAAGGGTCTGAATGTAGCACAAAGACAAACAATATCTGACCAGGGTAGGCCCACTGGTGCCTGTGGTCATCATGTTCAGAGAGGGCAGAATGCCTGATGCCCAAATATGGATATTCTTGTTTGGATCTGACACCCATTACACATCCTAAGATTTTGAAAGCTAGGTGCCCAAGTATGGTGATGTAGCCTTATCCACATATCTAACTTTATAAGATTTTCCATGTCTTCAAAATAGAAACCATATTGTCATGTAAGAGAAGTGTGCATGTAAAGGTATAAATATTTTTATCAGTCTATTTATTCATTTTATTTAATAACATTATATTGTTCTGTGTACATGTATAGTCCTTCTTGGACTTACTAAAAAGGTAATTCCTGCCTTTATAGAAAGAATCCTGTCTTCTTCTTCCTTGGTATGCCTCACAGTACCTAGCACAGCTCCTCACATATAGTGAATCCATGACCAGTGGCAGCTGAAGACCTCCTATATATTGTACTGCATGGCTGTTCCTTCTTGTGGAAAGTATTACCAACACACGTGATGCTATGAAAGGTTCACACCGAATAGACACTGCTCATATGTTTCCCACTGAAGCAACAATGAAATCCAAGTTTAGGGAGCACCTAATTACACTGGTATACTCTGTGCAACTTGTAAAACAGGGGTTACAATTGTACCTGAGTCAGAGGCTTGTTGTGAGGTTTAAATAAGTCAGTATTTGGAAAGTGTTCAGAAGAGTGTCTGACACATGAAGTATTCTATGTAAGCATTTTTATTAGTAGCCCTGTTAGTGTTATTCACTGGCCTTCCAGAAATAGGTTTGAAGGAGTAAATACAATAATACATCTCTTATTCTGCCTTGCTGGTGAATAATGTCTCCCAAATGATGAAAGTCACTGCCTTTAGGTGGTCAATCAGTCAATCCATCAGTCATTATTTATTGAGCACCTATCGTGTGCCGTACACTGTATTCTAGTAGTACGGTAATACAGGACTGAAGAAAAGAAAGCCCCTGCCCTCGAGAATCTCACACTCCAGTAGGAAAAGGAAGGCATCTGCACATCAATTTTTTAGAAAGATACTTTCAGGTAATATGTACCATAAAGAAAATAAATTGTGTAATATGACATACAGTGATTGCCTGAAAGGTGGGAGAGATCATTTGAGCTGCAGTCCTTCCAGACTAGAAGAAAAGTTAAGCTGAGACCGGAATAAGGAGACAGCCACTTGCAGATCTAAGCAAAGACCTTTCCAAGCAGAAGCAGAGCAACTACAATATGCAAACACCCTCCCATGGGAACAAGTGTTCCAGGTGTTAAGTCATTCCTTGAATGCTGCCAGATACGACCTGGTGGAGAGCGATAAACTAGCAACTGGGGGAAGAAAGGGGGTAATTGCAGGATGAAGCCTTTCTGAAGGTAGCATAGGCTGGAATCCAGAGTATATCTGGAGGGAATGGCCTTAGATGGGGGCAAGGAGACTTGGCAGAACATGAGTATGAATATGGCAGTAGGAGATTAGATAATGGTGACATGATAACAAGTGAGTGAGTAGAAAGGAAGAAGAGTGAGCTTTAAGGAGTTAGAACTGAACGTGCTTGGCAGCTACAGTAGGATGGCACTTAGTGTGGGGGCCTTTGACACGTGTGGTCATGGTTTTGAAGTGAGTCCAGCCAGAACAATCGTGTGATCTTTCTCCAGCAACATTCAGCTGCTTGAATGGAGGTGCAAAGTGGGCAGTTAGTTGAGTGAAAAACAGGTTGAGATTTTGCCAAGCGAGGAAAATGGACAAAGGCATGGCCAAGCAAATCAAGAAGCATTTGCAAGAAAGTGGCCATAGCATACACGAAATTTCAGCTGGGTAAGAAGGGAAGCAAAATGATAGAGAAAGGAAGAGCAGGTGATGAGCGTAAAAGATTGATGGCAAGGGCGGGGACTGGGGGTTTGGGTAAAGTTGGAAACCAGCCCAAGGGAGATAAAGTGGGCTGGGCGGGCAAGAGTCAATGACACCAAATGAGACGCTTGAAATGAAAGTGTGGCACTTGTTAGCTATGAAGAGGCAGGTCTGGTGACCATGTGAGTGGTGTCTGAGGAAGAAGGAAGTCAGATCAGGACCAAACACTGACTAAATTTTTTAATACAATCATTTTGCATAAAAATATCATTAAAATGGTTTCTATACCATGTCTTGTATTATTTAAGTAGACAAACATAATTTTTTCTGGTCATAACAGGGTTATCAATATAAAGATAAATTATTATGACATGGATGGTGATTCTCTGAGCAGTTTCTGATTATTTTGCCCCTGCAACAAATGATCCCAGACACTTGTATTTGAAGCTGAGATTTCCTGTCTCTTCCTTTGTTCCTTTCAGGTATAGTAGCCTGAAAAGTAGACTTCTTAGAATTAACTAAAGCATCCCTGAGTGGGGGCCTTAAAGGCCTGCCTACAGTCTAAGTCCATGAACGTGACTAAATGAGTTTGGGTTTCCTAGGTGACCTCTAATAGGCTTCCCTTCCTCTGGTCAAATGAAGCTTCATTCTTTGAAGAGGAGGAGGGGGCACCAGGACTGATAGACCTCACCAAAATAAACAAATAAATAAGCTTTTATTTCTAGTAATTAAACTTTGGTGAGATTTCACAAACTTCTCTGTTTAAATTTCTATTTTCAATTAAAATATTTCTCTTGTTTATGAATTATTTTCTTGGGGAGTAGCCATTAATTTATGAATGGCTCTGGATATCAGTTCAAAGTTAAGCTATTCTGATCTAGGCTTTTAAGTAATTCACATTTGAATGGCATCAAAAATTATTACCTACCTCTCCTCTGCCTCCAAATATTCTTTTGCTGGGTCTTTCTCATTTATAAAAACTGTCATGTAATCAATCACTGCTTTACCAAAGGCAAAAAAAAAAACACCCGACAAATTAAGATATCCCCAAATAGCACTAGCCCAACCAAATCAGATCTAAAAGGACCCAGTAGAGTAAGCCATTTTTTTTTGTTTTTCTCGTCTTCCCTTTTTTAATGACAAAAAGAGTTTTACTAACACCGTTGAAAGCACATGTTCACACCCCTTTTCCCTGTAATTCTTACATAAAAACTCAGATGACAGATGTGACGAGTCAAAACCCTTTGAGTGGCTCCCCTGCAGGCCCACACTGTGAAGAGCGAAGTCTCTCTTCCCTCTCACGTAGCGAATGCTGGACACCCTTCCACGGCCTGTTCACAGCGGCTGACTCTGGGACTCGGTAAGCAATTTCTCACCACAGAGACACTTGGAGAAAAATGAGGCCCAGAAACTCTATTATATTTTCACAAAATGCTATTGTAGACATAGGAGATATGGAGTTGAAAGAGAAGTAATTAAATGAAAAGGTTATAGATGAAAAGGGCACCTGAAAAAAAGCAGCTCCTTGGGACCAGCAAGAGATAAAGTAGCTGGAAGCATTTGGCCTTTTCTGAACAATTTTATCACAAAAATGTTTGGCAATCAGTAGAGGTGGTTACTTGAGCATTCCACTTCAGCTGGTGAAGCGCAGGTGTAATCTCATCAATATAGTTTTTACATGAATGGTTTCAAAGACCTTAAGTTTCTGCGAACCTCTTTTCTGGGTTTCTATCAGGCCATTGCATTCCCTTCAAACCACTCGCTCATTCATTCAACAGCATTTGTTGAAATATGTCAAACAATATTTGGGGAATAAAATGATATTTTGTAACTGCTTACAATAATACTTTGAAGTTTTCTTACCAGAATGAAATGTGTTTTAGGAAAGTCACTGGGTTAGTTGAAGGGGGGAAGGGAGCAACAAGCCAAAGTAACAGTATTTTCAAAAAGTATAACAATTCAGTGAAGATTATACATCCTTTGATGTTGCCTTAAGTTTTGTCTGTTTTACAATGATATTTCAATTGTAAGGGAATACGTTGTAAAACAGGAAATAAATACAGGCCAGTTCATTGTGCCTTTTTGAGATACTATTATATGCCAGTCACCATTCTAGGTGTTACATACACAGCAGATCACAAATGACACAAAAATTCTTGGTCCTGTGGCTTTTGCAATCTCGGGGGAAAAGACAAACCACAAACACAAGGAATAATTCAATTACAGTGTGTTGGAAAGTCGTGAGGACTGAGGAACTCAAGCAGAGAAAGAAGGAGCAAGTGAAGGGAGCTGGGTGTGCGCATGTGTGATTTTAAACAGTTCTGCCTTCACCACTCTATCCTGAATGCTTTCCCAGTTATGTTGGTACATGACAGAAGCAAGATGCAAAAGAGTGGGACTAGTAGGCTGCCACTTGTGTTGGAGGGGGTGGGGAGTTAAGTTCTTTTTTTATATTAAATTTATTGGGGTGATATTGGTTAATAAAATTATATAAGTTTCAAGTGTACATTTCTATGATGCATCACCTGTATATTGCACTGTGTTCATCACCCAAAGTCAAATCTATTTCCATCATCATACTTGTACATGTGACACCCTTTACCACCTCCCACTTGTATTTGTTAAGAACGAGTACATCTGCTTTTACACCCATAGCCTGTTTGTGTAAGGAGCCCAGTAAATCATCAGCACAGTTGTCTCCAGGCAGGAGAACTCAGTGTCTGGGGGAAAATACTTCTTAATGTATCCCTTTTGTATCTTAAATTTTCCACCTGTGCATCAATTTTTTAGATATTTTAATTAATTCTTTAAAATAAAGTTTTCACTTTAAAGAATTATTTCATTATTCTTATCATTTTCTTTTCCTCTTAGGACCTACTTTACACTCATCTCATTTCTAATTCTGTTGGAAGGTGAGCAGGTCAATGAATGAAGCTACATTTGCTCTAATATTTTTGGACCCCCCCCTTTGTATGTGAAAACCCCACTAAATCTCCCTTACTGGCACTAGGCGCAGATTGGCAGGATGCTGGAACTGTTTACCAATAATACTTCCAGTAGTAACAGTAACCATTGCTCATGGATTAACTAAAATGTTTCTCCATCTCTTCAAACTATTTTGAACATCATGTTCTTTGATAACATCATAACACCTCCTTTGAGGTCACCAGGTGTCTCTTGGGTGACGTCCAGGTTTCTAGTGGTGATTAGTCAGTCCATAGCCTGCCCTTACCCCAGGAGCTTCCAAAATTAACAAAGACTTTGAGATTCAGAGAGTCAGAGATAAGATAAAGAGGACAGGGATTTTTTGTTCATTTCCAATTCCCAGAAGTAGCTGCCTCTCACTTCTGGTCAGTGACTTTTTTAAATATTTTTATTCATTCATCTTAAACATATACTCAACTTTTCCACTTTAACCTTCTCTTGAATTTCTAGTGACAGTTAGGTTCTTTAAGGCATGTCTTATTTTTAAATTCTTTATTGTCATGCCTGACATCACCACCTAACCCAGCCTCCAATACTGCCAGTGTCTGGCATATTTTCCCATCAGGACTTTTTTTAGGTACAGGTGGGCAGCAAAATGTTGTTTGAATTTGCTTCCTGTTCTGCGTTGGCGGGAATCCTAGAAACTGGGTAAAGCCAGGTTAATGGCCTGGGTTTCTTTACTATACCTTTTGCAGTTTCACAGTTCTGCAGGGGTGGGGGGGATTCTCCTAGTCCATTTCCCGTAGAGTAGGAAAGTAGTAGAAAAGGAGGTTTTCTGGGACAAGAAATTAAGTATCCAAGTCTACCAGCAAGAAGCTGAGAAAATTCTGCCCTGGCCAGTGTGGCTCAGTTGATTGGAGTGTCATCCCATAACCCAAAGGTTGGAGGTTTGATTCCAGGTCAGGTCAGGGCGCAATCCTAGGTTGCAGGATCAATCCCTCCTGGTTTGGGCACATAGGAGAGGCAACCAATCAGTGCTTCTCTCTGGTGTCTATGTTCTTCTCTCTGCTTTCCTTTCTCTCTGCCTCTCTTTCTAAAGGCAATGGGGGTAAAAATGTCCTCAGGTGAGGCTGCAGAAGGAAGAGGAGGAGGAAAAGTTGTTGTTGAGAAACTTCAGCCAAAGCACACGTATGTATAAACCATAGACGCAGGCAGCAGTGTGGTGATGGCCAGAGGGTGGGGCTGGGTGGAGGCAGGTGGGGGGGGTGGAAATGAGGACATCTGTAACAGTGTCGACAATAAAAACAAAGGGGAAAAAAAAGAAATCGATTGTTTACCCAAATCCCACACGTGCTACAAGAAAACCAAAAAAAAAACACTTTTTAACAACAAATTGCATCCTCATTCTGACTGCACACTGTGACAAAGCCACCTTAGTAGGTAGTATGATGGGAGAAGCAGGTGGACTGAGCAGGTGCCCTTCTCATTTTGCCCAATCCCATTTTATTAGGCAGGACTGTACAAATAACAGACATCCAGTTATAGGTGGGTCATCATGTAACTATAGAGCCCTCTTCTGGTATGGAGTTCCAACAGTTTCAGAAATCTGTCACTTCCCATCTCTTCTCTCCTTTCCCTTGAACTGGCTTTTTCCTCAGGCTGGCTTTCTCCTCACCGCTACCCGGTTGATATTCTAGCAGCTCAACAACCCTTCCTAAAGAGTGTGTTTCTTTCTGGGTTGTTTCAGGAAAGATTCCTATGGCCCAGCTTAGGTCACATGTCATCACTGAACCAATCACTGTGGACAAGGCTATGTGCTTTGATTGGTCAGGCCTAAGTCATGACTCTATTCGTGAAAGCCCAGAGATGCCATCCCTTCCATTTGTACTGTAAGAACTGAGATTGTGCAAGGGTATTTCTCAAAGAAAAATGAAAATATGATTAGCAGAAAGGGAAATGGATTCTTCAAGGCTAGAACAAGAGGAGGTCAGAGAATCCCCTTGGGGGGCAATATTCAAAGAGACATTCATTTTTTGGTTCATGTAGGGTCAATTTTGAGAGTAAGGATGTAGCAAGAAAGACTCAGGGCACAGAAAATGTGGAAATCCCTAAACAGGAATTCTTTGTTGATGTGCAGCATCTGGGAAGGCTTATCCAGAGTTCTGGTAAGGCTTCAGAGAGAAGGATGAATCCTGCCAAGGCAAGTCTGTGGGAATTTGGGTTGCTGGCATCTTTGAAAGCTTAATTTTCTCCTGCAGCACAGGTTTAAGGACACACTAGGAGAGTTATGAACTATGTGTCCCTCCTAGGACTAAGGGAATAATCATCTTTACACCACAAGATAAGTAAGTCAAATATCTCTTAAGTTTGGTACTAATAAAGAAATATTTTTCTCCTTCATATACCAGTAACTTAATCTTCTCTTTCTGGAACTCTAGCTGCCTTTGGCAAAGGAAAGAGCTTACATAATTGAAATATACTTGCCTCTCATAATAATGAGGTTTTAAAATATTTTGTCCACCTAATAATGATAACTATATAAAGCAATGATTCTATTCTTAGTTAGTGGCCACATTGGGAAATATGATTGTCCATTAAGTCAGCTTATAACAGGTACAAACATAACCCAGAAATCAGAGTGACCTTGGTCCACAGACTCCAACTATCTGCTTCTGGGGGCACATGTACCTCCATGATGCAATGGTTGTGCAAGCTTGGAGTTTACAACTCACTCCCCTGTTTAGGGAGCAGCCATCTGCACAAAAAGGCTTCCGCTGGCTGTGCCTACAAGGAGAGGATGTGATGGCTAGAATGTCTCGTGCCGTGATTTCATAGTAACTATTTGCTTATACTCCACTGACAACTAAAGAATCAGCATCCTGGTTTTAGTATGAGGTTCAATACACAGAGAATCAAGCTTCTGTGCCCACAAGGATTAGAGCCAGATGCTAGGCCAGGAGTAGTCACAAAACTGTGCTGATAAAACCTGAGGCCTCTTAGGGATACACCAGGGGCCTTATTTCCTAGTTGCATGCCCCTGTCTCACCTTGTCAGTCTTCAAACTGGGGAAACTGCTACTATAAAATCAATAAATACCTTTTAAGTTCTTCCTTGCCCAAGGAATACTATCAGATGACCTTCTTTGCAAGCAATAATATGCTAATTGGCAGCAGACTTGTCAGTGAGTGCAATACGTATTGAGCATTGTGCTAGGCACGGTGGAAAACTCCAGGCTGAAAAGGATAGGGTGTCAACTCTCAGAGCCTGCAGTCCAGGACAGGAGATACTTACACAATATCTCTTTTAAGAGGCAATTTGTCCTATTGCTGTATCAGAAGCACAGACTATGCTACATGGACAAAGAAAAGATTAATTGCAACCAGTGGCTCAGAGAAAACTTCTTGGAAGACATGGACTCTGAGCTGGCTCCATGAGATGCTCTGGGGAGAGCGGCAATCCAGGCAAAGGGAAAGTTGGCTCAAGAGTGCCGGAATAGGCCTCCTGTGTGGCTGGACAGCTGGACCTTGGCAAGTGTGCCATAGAACTTAAAACCAGATGGCTGGGTGAGAGGCAGATTGAAAGGACTCTGGGCTCTAGACCAGAGTTTGGGAGTGCAGGGGTGCTTTGCCTCTTAGATTATCATCATTAGTTAAATCTGAAACCACTACAGCTGTGGCTTTTGAGCTCCCCCCATATAGAAAGAGATTTCAGTCCAGTTATGCAATATACAGGGTCTGGCACAAATGACACCCCTTTTTTATTACAAAATCTTTTATGACAAAATCATTAGCATGTAATTCTATAACATAACAATATCACACTCAAGCACACCATATGACATTTTAGGAGCAATGTTCAAATTCAAGCTATAAATTATTACACCTGTATCACTACCCTACCAAGCACATTCAAGGTGTTACTTCTGCCAGATCCTGTATACCATTGCATATTATTATGCAATATTATATAGTTATATATCAACAATAAGGTATCCTCATCATCATCCTTCTCCTTCATTTGGTTTGTTTCTTTTGAACAATTTAATTCTACCTAAATTAAAACATCAAGACCACCCAACCTGAACTCCATAAGAACCCAGGGCTTCCAGGCAGAGGGAGAAAGCTCTCGCCGTTTATAGTAAATTGAGACAAGAAGGCAAGAAGAGAAAAATACCTAGAAGCCTAGACCAGGTGGTGTTTCCCCAGCTACTCAAAGAGGCCCTTCATAATGGCGTCTTCCTCAGCGTCTCCAAGCCCCACCCTGCCTGGGATGCACAGATCCCAAGGGCTCTGGGGAAAACCCTTACAAACCTCACTAGCCAGAGATTAGCGGCACCGAGTGTAGCAAAAACTGCAGTGGCAGAACAGGAAGTTCTGGTCCTTCCTGCTGCCCGGGATTCCCAATTCAAACCCTTCCTGGAAACGCTTTCTTCACCGCTTCTCTTGCGAAATCTAGCGGGCCCTCCCTCCCCTCTCTGCCTTCTTATACCAGCGAGAAGCACGAGCCTCAGCCCTGAGCTGCAGCGCTGCGAAGCGTCGCCCACCCAGCCCGGCCGGCTGCGCGCCAAGCTGCAGCTCTCCTAGACCGAAGCAGCTACAAGCACCCCTGCCGCAGGTGGGTCACATTGCTGGCTATTTGCCTTGTACTTTCCGCCACAGGACCCACCTCCCTTATCTGCTTCAGCCAACCTTGAGGATCTCCTTTCCGGACCCCACTCCCCAAGCTCACTGGCCCTGGAAGAAGGTGCTGGCAAACTTTCCAGCGCGTCCCCACACCCCTCTCCTGGAAAGGCTAGGCAAGGGCGTCGCGCAATCTGTTAAGCAATTCAGCTAGCTTCCAGCTCCCTGGCTTTTTATCGCTTATCTCTACACCAAGGTGCAGAGAAGTTCCAAGAAAAGAACTTGGGGGTTTGGGTTCCTCTCTGTATCCGACTCCCGGAGAAGAGCAACCTTACGTTGCGCGTGGAAAGGGAGCCTAGAAGAATGTGGTTGGGCAATCCCTGCAGTCTCAGATCCGAGGTCACTTCTTGACCAAGAGCTGAAGTTTGTCCTGATATATGCAACCGATTCCATCCTTGGTCTCGATTTAAGTTTCCTTCTATAGTTTGGCGATTGCTTTTCCAGAGAAATGTTATTTGAAATATACATTTATTGTGAAGAGTAAATTAAGCCTTGGTCCCGTGTGTCCGGAGGCAGCAAGAAGGTAGTTTTTTCTCTGGATGGAGAATTGGGAAGGGGGTTGGAGAATTCTATTCCTGGTTCTCACTAGAAACTCAACACCTCAGCCCGCGTTTCCAAGTATGTAAAGTATTGGCTTTAAGGACCCACAAAGTCCAACTCTAACAAGGTGAAAATCCATGACTAAAGATGCTTGCAGGTGTGAATATTTTGACAACCTTATTAATGTTATAGGTATGACCAAGTGATTACTGTCTTCATAATGATGCAGGTTTCATTTTTATAGGAAAACTACCCAGTAATGGAGAGAGTCTCTTCCCATACAAGTATCTTAGACTTCTATCATATTTATCATTCCGAGAACACTCAGCTTTCAAAGCCACCTTCCTTGCTATGTCAGAATGTCCTATTCCCTATAAATGGCAGTCTCATAAATGTCACTCACAGGAAAGGACATTTTCTTCTGATACAGTAGGTGTAATTTTATAAAATGGCACATTTATTTGAAGTAGTAACTTCTTTGAGATATGGCCTTTTGCAAAGTCCCTAGTTTTTCAGAATGCTCGGATTTGGCATGGTATAAAATTTTACCTGCATGGCAAACACTGCCAACCCATAAAATAGGATGAAGCCCTCTCTGTTTGTCAGGCCTCGAGGTTTTACAGTAACGAGTGCATGTGTATGGACAGATTGGGTAATAGCACTTTCTTCATTTGGCAGTATTTATGGTTCTGCTGAATGAAGTGCACATAGCCACTTGAGGTTCAGAAAGCAGCATGCACAAGGCCTAACCCCTAACTTAAGAACAAATTCCAGACTTCTGCCTTGCTTAATCTTGCTAACTGTTGTTAGAAGTAAACAAACAAATTTTTATAAGCCAGCTAGTAAGTTGAATACAGTGGGACTTGAGCCTTGTTGTAAACAGTTTTAAGAAAAGGGGATTCATTTGTCATAGAATTTTAAAATTAAAGAACCCCTGAGCCGTCCCTTTGCATTTCCCTGCCTCCTGAAGAACCACCCCTTTATCACTCTACGATTATGAAGAGGATGTAGATTGTTCTCTTAAGGACTCCTCAGTAGCTAATACTGCAGTCACCCCCAGACACACAGTTCATTATTTCATGATCCTCACCATCTAGTTCTTTGTAAGTCACCTGAATCTCTTGTCAAGTGCTATTTAAAAATAATTTCCTTTTAAAATCTTAAGAAGTCTAATAAGCTACTGGCAAAAAAAAATAAAAAATACAGTTGCCCTTCAAATTTGAAGACTTGTTAAGGCACCTTATAGCTGGTTTCCTCTCAGCCGTCCTCTGAGGAAGAGGCCACTCAATACGGGTCTGCGTCCACATCCACCTTTAATTCCTTCTGTAAAAATCTAGGAATAAGGTTTTTCTGGGTGGGAGTTTTTCTTGGAGTTGTTGTTAGGCCAGAGATAGTAACAATAAGGCTTACAAAGACAAGACCTCTGAAGTCACCTGTTTGACTGTCCTTTGTACATCGGAAGAGAATGAACTAGGTCATTAGTTCATTATGAAGACTTCCTGAGCAATTCCACGCGGAGTGTTAAGCATACTCAAAATATTCTGAATGACTTTTAGGTCATTTCCAAAATGACTTGAATTAATATTTTTTAGAAGAAATCGGCCCTGGAAGGACTAAAACTAGGCAAATAACTAAAGGATAATCAATGCCTAAAATAATGCATGATAAGGAAACATATTTGATCTACATATATAGAAGCAATGTATTCTTCCAAAATAATTAAGGAAAAAAAGAACAAAACAAGTTTGCAGTATTTGAAAATCATCTTTTAGAAATGTATCACTGCAGAAAGAAGGCAATAGTCTACTAAAAGAATGATTTCTATTCTAATGAACTAAGCAGGGGCCTGACATCCATTCTAAACACTTCTCCACAGTATTCTAGGAGAGTTTATTCAACCCTGTGTGGAGTGGTCCTGCCATATTGTACTTTGAAGGTCACGTATTTCTGAAAAGCTTGATGAGAAATACATTTACTTTAAATGTAGATTACATGCTCAATCCTATGTCAGGAGGAAAGAAAGCTCACAATTTTGAAAAGTTAGAAACTATCATTCTGAGTGTAAAGAAAGCTAAGATAATTTAATATAATACATAGCACACCTCTCAGGGGGCCATTAGAACACAAACCAGAGAGTCTCTTTGGCCTCCACTGCAAATACTGAAGACACTTCCATCGTGTCCTACGTGGTGATGGCACCAACCCTGAGGAGCACAGTGATAGGAGGGGCTGATTAGCCATCGACAGTGTGTGTGCATCTTTCATACCCCCTGCTCTTTTGACCAAGTGTAGAAACCGCTTTGAGCCAAGTTTCTCAGCGGCTGAAGTCATTCTGCACAGGTTTTGATGAACTTTCTTGTCCTATTTCCCAGGTAGATTAGTGCCCTTTCTCTGGCCTGGGACCCACGTTGCACTTTCCTCTGCTCAGGTCCTCACACACTGCGTTATGCCCATCTGATGCTTCTCATCCTCCCCACAATGGGCTTGCCCTGAGGACCAGGAGGGCCTCATTTTATCACTTCGCCCCTGTTGCATGTAGCACAGTGCCTGGCACAGAGAAGCTGTGCCATCAATCTGTCAAAAACATGAAATCCTATCAAGATATTGTTGGTGACATGGATTTTTATTTGTGGAAGATGCTGATCATTATGGGCACAGCAGGCTATGAGCATGGAGGTCCCCTGTACTGTGCTGGCTAATGCCGTCAAGTGTTCAGGTTTCAACTCCCTGCCTTTTGGGGAAAAGCATGAGGTTGCTTCATATTGTATAGTACATCTAAAGTAAAGGGTAGAAATTATAACTATTTTTTAAAAGGAGAAAGAAATTGCAGGAACCTTGGTGTTTCTTCTCGTTAACCTTAGTTTCAGTAACCCTATTATGTTGCTACAGTGGGTAAGTTTCGTAGTAAGTTTGTAATACTTTGGAGTCTAACTCAGTTTAAAGAGTGATTCCTTTTTAAGACTGATATAATACAATTAAGGCATTTAACTGTGGTCATAAAAAATGGAATATTGAATTTCTAAAGGTTTTTAGCTTAACGTAAGTAAAGCCTTTTAGCTCCTCTGTAATACCTCAAGGCATGTCATAAGATATAAAGCCTATTGGAGAGTTCAAAAGAACTAAGTTATATCAAATTATTCCTATAAAAAATTATTATGCTTCTAGTTATTTCTTCTCAGTACTAAAGTATCTCAGTACACAAGTGCTAAAATGATTTCCTCATCCCATTCAACTGCCCCGACATGCGTGGCACGGGACGTGGAAGGAGGCCGAGCAGAAAGCTGTCAGCAGGTTGGTAAAGGGTTCCTTGCAGTTCTAATGCGAGTGTGCCACTAGCTGCTTGTCCTGGACTGAGATCCCGAACTGTGAGGGACTTTTCTCTCCTTTTCCTTTCCTTTTATATACTTGTTTTTCTTTTACCTTTCTTTCTTCCTTCCTTTCCTTATTTCTTTTAAGGCATGTGTGGGAAATTGGAAGATACGTGTTTGAGGATGCAGGCACACAAAGAGGGTCCTGTGTGTATCTCCCGAGGGAACCAAGAGTCTAACAGGGTAACAGATTTACAGCCCAAATTGTGTGAACTCCACGGGTAGGGTAGAGAGGATCTGGGACCCTTCCGGGGGTAGAGGGAGCCACGTGGATACTGTTTTAATTAAGAATCTAGGAGTCTTCCAAGAAGAGAGTTCCCTAAGGAAAGAGATTTTGGCCTAATGTGCAGAGTCGGGATTGAAAAAATGAATCATTCTGTCAGCCCAATTATTTTCCATTTCTGTGATCTAGCACAAGAGTCTTAGGGAGAAAGGGATGAGCAATAAAACCCCAGTGGAGTGCTGTAAAGCAGCTTTCTGAGGGGAAAAAAGTCCTAATTCGTAGCATTTGCTAACTTCCATGGTGTGAAAACTCCCCTCACAGATGATTTCAAGCTTTCGGCTGGCAAGCTGGCTTTGGTCACACCCCTATGATCTCGCCTATAAGTAGAATCTAATCAACAAAACAAACATGCAAAATAGAACCAGAGACAGAGAAATAAAGAACAAACTGACAGTAATGGGGGGGGGGTGGCGGGTAGATAACAGAGAGGAAAGAAGGGGAAGGGTCAAGTTAAGGAACATGAATAGAGGACCCATGGGCATGGACAACAGAAAGGGGAAAAATGTGGGACAACTGTAATTGAACAACAATTTTTATAAAAATAAATAAATAAAACCTAGGAATTCAAAGATTTGTTTAAACAATATTTATCAATCAGCACTGCACTCGGTCTTGTTTATCAGTGTATAACAGAGGAAGGGGGAGGGATTTTCAAGAGCACCTTCTGTCTTGTAAGAAACAGAGCAGCTGCGAGGCCAGATCTGGCCCCACAGCTCAAGCTGACCTTGGCAAACATTAGAGGCTCAGTGGCCACTGGGAGTCCTTGCCTGTGAGCGCCAGGTTGAAAATGGAAGAAAATGGTATCCAAAAGATGAAGGAAACTGTGTTCCTCAGAACATGTGAACCACCCCCGGAGATTTCTAGAAATGGTAGGGAGACACTCTGAAGCAGAATAGAGTTGTCTCATCAGCATGATGCAAGGGGTGGGATCAGATCCACAGCAAAACTGCGCTGGCCCTCAGACTGATTTGGCAGTTACCAAATAGATAATTCCTAGTGGCCTCAGTGTAAAGATTAATGACTATTCATGGGAAATTAATTTCAACAAAGTTTATTCAAAATTGAAATGATTAAATCACTTCCTAAATATCTCTGACTACTGTCGTCCTAGAAAAGCAAAACTAGTTTACACTCAATGTTGAGTGGGCTGTTGTGACCAAATCACCCAGTCAGCAATGACCATGTCGTGTGTACAAGCCAAATGCCACTCAGTCACTGGGAGTGGTTTCTCTGATGGTGACCATCCAGACCCTGGTCCTCAGGCTGGATCTTTGGCGAACCACAGATATGTAAGAAGTTGTTCAGGGATTATAATGTAAATGGAGGTCAAGGTAAATGAACTCAGACATGACGGAATTCCTGGCCTTGTTGTCATGAGTCCTGGGCTTTCATCAAATGAACTAACCAGCAGAGACAGTGGATAATGAACTTACCTAATGAAATTCTTGGCCAGGGAATCAGAGAACAGTCTTCATTTATCTTGACAGATGCAGCTGAGATCTAAATGTGAAAACGTGTATGAATAAGATTTTTAATTGAACTAGAATTTCACCAAAGAATTTAAATTAAAAGTATTTTTTCCTAAAGTACAATTAAAATAGATAAAATACGTCTGTATTGCCTTGCTCCCTTGGTAGTTCATGTGGTGGTAGGGAAGTGTTACTAACAGAATCATTTACGTTGCAGCACAAGCCCTAGCTGGTTCTGATTATTAGCGATTCACATGGAAGGATATATCCCCACAGACCATTAACGTAAGGTTATATGTAGTTATGCTCTTGCGACTTGATGAAACCGTACAAAATAAGATTATTTCCTTTTGTGTCATTCTAGTGGGTAGCATAAAAACTAATCATCAGTAAATTAAGTGGCACATAACATTTTCTCACACAATAATTGAAATAATTAGTTTTTCAGCAACCTACCGACAGCGGTTTCTTTATTTAGATTAAGAGCTTGAATGATATATTTCTGTTAGTCTATAGCTATTACTAACAAACCTACTTCTAACTACCAGGCTAAAATAATAAATATACAGTTATATTGTCAAATAACATATAGACTGAAAATTGAACCATCCACAAAAAATAAAATAAAATAATTAATAGAAAAAAACCCTGATTTTTGTGGGGGCACAGCAATTTTTTTCACAAACTGTAACCAGTGGTCTGTTTAAACCGAAGCTCTTTGACTTCACTGAAGCGTAACTGTCAGTAAAATAATGTCTGCCTCGATGTGATCGTTGGCTTTCCCTAAACAGCCTTGATCTCACTGGATACGTAGGTAGCTCAGTGAGTAAATGTGATGGGTTCATATGTTAGTGTTTTTTTTTTCTTTCCAATTGTCCCTGGGATATATCCAAACAAATGCTCTGGCCCTGGCCAGGGTGGCTCAGTTGGTTTGAACTCTGTCACATAAACCAAAGATGACAGGTCAATTCCCAGTCAGAGCACATTCCTAGGTTACAGGTTCAGACCCAGCTGGGGGCCACATGAGAAGCAGCCGATCAGTGTTTCTCTCTCTCATTGATGTTTCCTTCCCTCTCCCTCTAAAATCACGGAGCACGTCCTCAAGTGAGGGTTAAGGAGACAAGCAAACAAACAAACAAATGCTCTGAATCACAAGAAGGCTAGCATAGGTGTGGAACGCCCTCCTGCCCAATATATACCCTAAGATGGAAAAAATATATATTTGATTGATGGGCTTCAACACATTATAAATATATTTTAAAGTCATGTAGGGCTTTCAGGTTAAAATTGAACAGGAATAATAAAACAGAAGGAAGGACTACGAAATAAACAAAAAAACAAAACATCCTGTTTGCAGGCATTAAATTAAAATGAAAAATCCTGTCACATCTTATAGCGTTTGGAAGCATTATTTCTATTCTAACCCCCTGGAAGCCATCAAGCCAGAACGCTGCATCTGTGTGCTACAACACCAAACGACACACTGTCCAGGGAATTCAAAATCTTGTATAAATAATCATTTCAGAATTCAAAGGTGAATTCTCAAAAAGGGGCAGAATGTCTTTAATGAAGGTTTTATCAAAATGGTAGAGATACTATATACATTATGTGAGAGTGGCAATTAAGGAGACTGATGTAGATTTATGAAAGGATTTTTTTTAATCCTCACCGGATGACATGCTTATTGGTTTGAGAGAGAGAGGAAGGAAATAGGAACACTCATGTGAGAGAAACATTGATTTGCCTCCCATACACACCCCAACCAGGGAGCAAACCTGCAACCTGGGTAGGCGCCCTGACCTGGATCAAACCCGCACCCTTTGGGTGTCCGGGAGGACACTCCAATGAACTGAGCCCCACAACCAGGGCAAGTGATGGATTTAATCAAACTATAACTTTGCGGCTCATGGAAGACCACTCTTCAAGGTTTCCTTGCAAGAGGTACAGAGCAAAGCTTACCTGCAGCCTGACACCAAGTCTTGAGTCTGACTCCCTTGACTCACTTCTTTGTGGGGCCTGCATACCCTTCTTGCCTCTGGTTTTCATAACATTAAGATTCTAGATGCTCAGACCCAGTCAACGCTTACTTAGGGGGAAACTAAAGCAGCGGAAATGTTTCTGCATCCCCTCACATGCTCACCGACCTACTGTTCTCCCTTTATCTTCCTCCCCCACCATCCCTCTTCAAAGAAGATAGCATCATCCTTTCCATTCCTGGTGGTCCTTGGCCCTGGGTGCTCCTTAGAATTAATTGCTTCATTTGTCATTGTTTTCTTTTGTTTCTTTTCTTTTTTAAAGTCTGAGCTCTCCCTTAGATCAGTTGATTCAGAATCTCAACAGGTGATGCCCTAGCGTTCACTAGTTGCCCAGCTGATTTTAATGGTGACCAGGGAAAAAAACCACGGAAAGTTGACAGACAATGGTTTGCAGTATTGGTTCTACAGTAGAATCATCTGTGGAAGCTTTAAATGAAAAAAAAATTAAATTAAAAATAAAAAACAATCCCCAACTCGACACTAGACTAATTGATTCAGACTCCAAGAGTCTGGTCTTCGGTATTTTGTAAAAGCTGTCCCGTGATTCCAATGTGCACCAGGGTCAAGAAACGCTGGTTTCTCTTGTAATCCTTTGCAGAGGTATTTGCATTTCTAAGCCTTACTGACTCTAAGAAGTTGCTTTGATGATTGAACGAAAGATTGAAAGGAATGCCAGGAAGGCTTCTGCGGGTACCACCATCTCCCTCCTCCCTCCATTCTTCTCCAAACCAAACTCTGTGGCGGACATGGGGCGGGTGTCTTTCTTTGTCTATTATGGTTTGTTATGGTTCTCAGCACACTTTCTGTTGCTCAACAGTGTGCGTGCTGGAATGTTGAGAGTTTGTCCTTATAGTTGCTTTTATGCTCACCTCCAAACCTTTATTATGTGAAACATTTTTTGCATTTTAAGTTTGTACATATATGTAAAATTGGGTGAGCTTAAAAACAAATAACACTTCTAATAATGTAAATAAGGTTGAATCTTTACATAACATAATTCACCTTAATTTGTATTTTCTGTGGATTTCTCAGAATAAAAGATATAGGAGGAATCCATGAAGGCTAATTTCTTCTTTCAGGCCTATCTGCACCACAGAGAGGAAGATTTTTCTTCCTTTTCTCTTCTACAAATGGTCTTTCTTATATACATAAGTACTTATATGTTTTCTTCTTTATTCTAGGAAAACACTAGGGGAAACAAATAATTTGTGTTCCAAGAGCAAGGCAGGAACATGCCACCTTTTAGAGGGCATGGTTGGGTTGCTGAACCCTATTCTTCTTTCTAAGAGGAATGGGGAATAGGTCTATTCCAGAGCTGGGGAGGGAAAGGGCCATTTGTCCCTAGCTGTTGCTACACCAGGACTTTAAAA